>JARDVA010410523.1:0-14383 GCA_030265315.1 Mopalia swanii | reverse complement strand
TTTTTTGCAAAACAAAATGGCTTTGTAAAGTTCTGCCAAACAAATTGCTGATTTCTATGGTTACATTTTAAAATTTAAAATAAGCCGATGTTATAATGTCCATCTTCTTTCCAAACAGGTTACCTACACGGCTAGCGGTTTCCTCGAGAAGAACAGAGATAGTTTGAGTTTCAATCTGATAGAATGTATGCAGAACAGCAAGAATGAGTTCGTCAAAGCATTGTTCTTGTCAACCATATCCGAGACTGGTTCCATCTCAAGGTAATATATCTTACATTACAAAAAAAGCTCTTGGACTTACAAAATAAACCGTTGCGTATGTCCAGGAAGATATTTTACTAGTTTAGTCTTACGAGAAAGTGAAAATACCGACAATATGTTCAATCAACATAATTGTAAATTGTCCTGACGCCAGATTAAATCGCTAAAAGGGCTAAGAGGTAAACCTGCAACATGACGTGACGTCATCTTATAAAGTTAAAAGCGGTTCGAGCAACCAGTCTCTGTTGAATAGCATAGCATTGAATATGCCAATAATGCATTGAAATCATACTATCATATTGCGCTTCACATTACAGAACGTCCAGTTTCGTCAGAGTGAGGGACTCTCCCAGAAGTAAGAGAGCTGAGATAGCCAGAGATAATGGTAAAGTCAGTCTATCCAAGGCCCTGGCGAGGCGCATCAGAGTGCACAAGTAAGAAAGGCCTCATTCTTAGTGTTTGGTGAATTTTAAATGTTTCTTATGGTTATTTTCAAAAAAACAATGGGAAATATATAAATGTGTGTAGTCATTTAAATTAAATTCTACTACTGATGTTGTCTTATTTTCATTTTCTAATCATGTTATTACGTAACCTGGGATATTTAATAACACTAGTTATAATAAATGCGCCACTTTGAAACCTTGGATTTCTTAAAACGTGTTATTTATCTATTTTGTAGCAAGAGCGGCGGGACCGCTTCACAAACTTCCACAGGGACTCGTTCCACTTGCACAATGGGCGTTTACTTTAGGGTGAGACATTTTATTCCTTTATATAATATTCATGCAAAGTCATAAAAGAATTACTCAAAAAGGACTCAATATACATTTTACGGAATTCTGTTGGAAGCATATTGATGGTATTTAAATGCTTTAACTTTGGGTAAATTACAAAACCGCTAAAATGACAATCTGTCCTTTCTTTTATACAGAGGTCTCTGGCAGATCTTCTAGCGAGAATGTCCAAAACAAAGCCATGGTTCATAAGGTAGGTTTGATTCAATTAAACTCTTTAAGGATTAGTAGTTCAAATCCACCATGTGGGTGTTGGTGGGGGCCACATGTGCCTTGTTGCTCTCTGGGTTAAGAAGCAACACAAAGACGATTTTACCACGCAGTGTCGTTTGCACATTTTGTCTTGTAATTTGTGTTTGACTTTGTCTTGTGGATATGCTTTTGGTGTGATTTCTATGGCTCGACAGACATGCCGTCATGTGAGTGAAATAAGTACGGGCCAAAATGCTCAAGGCAAAAAAGTACTATTGACTGCATCGAGTTGAACACAAAATTTGAGTTTTCTTTCTTAACATTGAGACTCATCGGTATTGATTTAAGCTGAAACTACATGCTTTTAATTTTTTCTACCAGATGTATCCGAGCAAACGAAACAGCCAGAACAGAAGATTTCAACAGACGAATGGTTTCAAGACAGTTGAAATGTACCGGAATCATGGAAGTGACCAAAATTAGAAAAGAGGGTTATGCAGTACGTTTGACCTTCAAGGAATTCCTCGATAGGTACACTGTGTTATTACTTAATACATTTATTTGCTTTAAAAATATTGCATCATTCTTATTTGACCATCAGTTTATTTTGTGAAATTAGTCGCTGCATGGATTTATATAACTTTGTCAAGAATTATTTCCCACGAATTATGATCATAAAATGCCATTGAAAGTGCCGACTCCTGGGTAGCACATGATGTAACAAATGGTTCTAATACAATTGAAAATACAATTCCAAATGGCTTTCAGTGTATAAAATGTGTTATGTCTGTTTTGACAGATTCGGAGAACTTCAGTTTGCTCCAGGAGCTACTATGGAACCCACACCTGAAAACTGCCATAATATCCTATCTGACCTCGGTGAGGAAGGATACGTGATCGGAGAATCAAAGGTACGCTTGAGTTAAAAAAGATTTTACATATTCAAAACACATGTCCAGCTGAGTGACTTAATACTGTGTCTAGCAAAATCATCGAATATTGAATCTGGATTGCTGCAGGAATCTCTTAACACATGAGACATGTCTCCCAACAGCCCAACAATATCAAGTTGCAATTTTTGTGAAGCAGTTTAGACAGTTTATTCCAAACAAAAATGACGATCATATAAAGACCGGGTAGCCTGTTCTATGTGGTCATTGTTCCAAACCATTTTGCTTTTCAATCATTTCGGAATCTCTTAGTCATTTTCAAGATAATGCTGAAATTCTGATTTCAATTGTCCCGTTTTTTATTTAATGTATAGATTTACATGAGAAACAGGAACAACAAACTTCTACAAGATTCTGTCATCCAGAAGAGACAGCGTCGCGCAGAGCTTGAACGCCTAATGATGGCCCAGTCTGCTGAAAACTCTCAGATTTATAGCTCCCAGTCAACCATTGCTGACACCATAGATGATAGCACTGACGCCACATCAACAAGATCGTCCACAACATTCCGCACATCCAGCGCCAGTAGCAGTTCAGATGGCATTTCGCTCTCGTCGTCACTCAACAAGAGCACGGACTATGGATCTATAGCTTCAGAATCAAAATATGGATCCAAAGACAATCTTGTAAGTTTTTAGTTTCATTCAGACCATCAAGCAAATATACCGATCCGAGTTCGAATCGTTCGAAAAAAAATTAAACACATACACTATTAAATGAGCCGGGGAAACTAAAACAGTTATAATTGTGTCTTGCAAGCGTGCTCTTACGGTCGTATGGTCGGTTTGTTTCTAGATTGATTTTATGAGCAGAACATATAAGGATATCATGAATATAATGTCAAAATATTTTTTCTTTTAATTTAGGCCAAGGGATTTAAAATGCACTACCGTGATAGTTCATGTAAGAATTCCGAGAAGAACATGTCAGCACCAACACCCCCACCACCAAACAAACCAACCGGCATCGCTGGAAAGCTATCTGCGTAAGTTTGATTTCCTAGTTGAGCTTAAAGCTGTAAGATCTTTCAAATGCATATATAGCTGAAGTCCTTGTCAACTTATTAGTTGGTTATAATTTTAAAAAAAGAGTTGGTGCTTATCTTTTACTACCAGAGATCGAAACAACTCGGTTATTTTTCTAACTTTTATTTTGCAAATAAATTTTTATGGATTTGGTGATATCGGAAAAAAAATGTATTTACCTTTCGAATGGTGTTAAACAACAAAAACACTGTAGAGGCCTCAGAATACTGCGCTGATTTTAACTATTTAAAGCCCTGAGTGCTTGGCTGGGTTGGTAAAGATGAAACTGTCTTTATTCTATAACACCTCAGAAAAAAAAATAAATGAGTCTTGATCTCGTACACCAATACGTTAAGTTACTACAATTTTAATTAACTAGCCTCATGCCTATATAAGCAATGACAAGGGACTTTTTAATATATATATTTGTTTAGTTACCGTAACTCAATATATACTTTATGGAAATATGTTCATCTCGTTGATTACAGGCGAATTTGGGATAGATTCCGAATGATTCCCAGAGAAAGGGTTAGCTCCAGTGAACGATTCGAACCCCTGTTGAAACTCTTCAAGATCATCTGGTATTTCTTTCTATTTGCCATTGTTCTTGGTTCTGCTGTAATGAGTAAAACAACACTCCTGCTGATGACGACAGGGCTCGCTTTGGTAAGCAAGATTGTTCAGTGTTTGATTTCGATGTTTAATAACCAAATTTAGTAACTCTTCCTCAACAAAGTTTTAATACCAGACCATCGTTTGATTGGATTGAAGACTGATGTATGTTTCACACAAAATTGAGCAATGAAATTGGTTCAAAATATGGACAGTCAGTGTTAACCCGCGTTATGTCTACGCGTTAAAATGTATGGAGAATCCATGTCTCCTCAAATGACAGTAAATCATAGGACAAATAAACACCTTCCATAGCTTGTTTTTAATTTTACATTTGGTTAATTATACTATCTTTCTTTGGGGATTAAAAGCCCTTTAGAATATACAATTTATGACAAACGCAATGAATATAGGAACAGTGTTTTGAATGTGTACAAATTTGTTCATGCATAGAACACTATTTTACTTGACAGCCTGGAACACCAACGAACATCGTACGGACAATGGTGATTATATGTATCATCTTCCCATATGCCTGCTGGTTCGTTCTCTACTCACTGAAGGCTTTGTTTGGAAATTCGGTTTGGCCAACGTTTAAACTCTACTGTGCTGTAAGTTATTATATATATACTGAATTATTTACGTATCTAGAATCCTGTAACGCCTTAGAACAAACGTATTTGTGTCGTGACCTCGTACACCAATAAATCGTTTTCAGTTACTACAATTTTAAGTAGCCAAGTTTGTTAAGTTAGTTTCTTTCACACTTCAAGTTCTATTTTGCAAGAGACATGCAGCTAATATTCTTTTTCATATCTTCTCTCTTGTTTAGGTTTTCATCGTGGAACTGCTGCATTCATTTGGACTATGCCTGATAGTGTTCCGTGTGCTGCCTAATGTAGACATGGTTCGCGGTTTGATGGTATTGACCAGCATGGCAATCTTCCCAGCCTTTATGAAAACATTGATCAAGATGAGAGAGTTTTCCAGTGCTGGAGGGTTCAAGAGATTTTTCTTAATAATCCTGAACGCCTTCGCATTCTTAGTCCAACTGGGAGCCGTACCGCTGATGATGTTGTTAGGGTTCACCCTGACCGATTCGGAGAAGAAAGAAGCCATATTCAAATCTGCAAATGTAAATGGCACAAATTATTTACAGCGAAACTCGGAACCCGCCCAGCTCTCATTGAATTCGATCATGTGGGAAGTTCCAGTTGGGTTGATATGTGTATCAATAGCTTACTGGGAAAACTTCGCCGATTCCGATCTGTACCTGTGTGGCCTGAGAATCTCAATGAATAAATGGAAGAAGAACCTACATGCCTGCCGTGAGAAGGTCTACATGTTTGTCAGTCTATGGAAAATCGTCTGGACCCTGATATTTGCTTACGTTTTCCTCCAAGACTTTTACTTGGTAATGGTTTCTGATGGCAACTCCAACAATGTCACAACATCTGCAGGCAAAGAAATCAACTTAAGGGTAAAACGAGATGCTGAGAATGGCCACTACCTTGAAGAAGAAAACGTCTTATTACATTTCCTGGCCTATGGTCCTATGTGGGCTCTAATGTTGTCCACACTGCTCTGTTCCTACTTCGGCATGATGGCGTGTAAATTATGCATGCAAAATCTAGGGTTCGCCCTTCCCCTGATGCTGGCGACTCCTGCCACCTTGGCTGTCATTCTCACACAGTGTATGACCCATTGGATACCAAACCACCTCAACTCCATCATTTGGTTTTGTCCCGAAGTACCCAATATGGGAGAGATGCTGCCATTCCATTATATTGCTTTGGGCCTGCTGTGGTTATCACAGATGATCGTTGCCAGTCACATTTGGTTCCCTGCCTCTGGCAGAATGACAAAGACTGAAAGGTAGGAAAGTCCTGTTAAATATACCAAACCTATTAGTTCTCGAATCTCAAGCCCTGTTGCTGTTTCCATTGAGAAATTCAAGAAATCTAAAACTGACGAGCAGTCAATTCTGAAGGGACCAAGTGAATAATCAAATCCTAATATCAACAAATTCCCGATGTGTCAACATATTAATATCTGACATATAATCAATTTCAACTGTACAGTAGCAAAAAACTGCTGTATATGTAACTTAGCACTGTAGGAGAATTATTTTTGTAACATTATGGAAACGCTTCACATCTTGGTTGTGCTAGTGTCAATTATTGTTGGATTACATCGCCGTCATATTATAAGTGAAATACCTTTAAGCAAGGCGTTAAACACCAATCAAACAATCATGAGACGTCAAACGGAAGACAATCATCTGCTGTTGAAACAATCAAATGAACAATACATTTTATAACTGTAAAAGTATTGAATGCCAAGCTAAAACTGTTTTAACTTATTGTCTAGGCTGTTTGTACTTCCGATGCGATGCTGTGCTTTCATTGAACAAAGCCTCCTTATGAGACGTCGACGAGACGACAATGATCTGGCTTTGAAACACAACCAGGACGAGGAGGAAGAACCCGATGAAGATTACAACGCGAACGATGTGGTGCCTAGGATTTACGCTTGCGCTACAATGTGGCACGAAACCAAAAATGAAATGACCCAGCTGATTAAATCATTGTTCAGGTATGATTGATTCCTAATATCTGAAAGAAATCTGATATTTGGTTTTCAGATCTTTTTCTGGGCTAGTTTATATGTTTATATTCATAACGGACTAGATAAGCATTTAAAAATGGCTTGAAGTCAGGTAATCTATTATTAAATTCAACAATGCTTTCAGAAACGAGTTGTTAATAGTATAAGGAACTAACAGTCAAAGCTTTTGATTCATATTTAAACGTCGACTTATCCCTTTTCTATACCTCTACTCAATTCGCCTATATACGATTCATAAACTGTGTAAATACCCAACAGATACTTTTTCCATTAATTGCCGAAATAAATTTGCAACAAAACCGATAATTTTTGCAAGCTCAATTTTACCACCCAAGCGCAACATGCATTTTTCTTAGCAAATATCAAAATCATTGTCTATATTCAAATATTTTTTGTACATGGATAGAATGGACCAGGATCACAGTGCTAGATACCTCGCCCAGAAATACTACAAAATCAAGGATCCAGACTACTACGAGTTTGAAGGTGAGTGAAATACTTCCATACCATAGTCTATTTGATATAAACGTTTGTTAATACCATGTCCAATATATGCGAGTCGACTTTACGTTTATTGTTAGTTCATGCTCATATGGTAACACGAGTATCAGCAAACAATATATTAAGAGTTGAATCCGTCATTAATTATACGCTAACACAACCTATAAAACACAGGGGAATTTTACAAAAAACATTGTACAATCCTCGCACTAATCATCGGCTATATACATACCCTTCGTTATAGCCGCTGGTAAAAGAATGACCGTTTCTCGGGGATGGCAGAACAAGCATCCACTATAGAGGATTAAATAAGCATCCAATTAAAATCCTCTATAGCGTAAATTTGACTTTGATTGTTTCGAGACAGTTGTTTTTCAGACAGCCAGTACCACGCCTGGGGCCTCAGAAGCGACCTAAACAAATGCAGTCTGAAACATCCCAAATGCTCATGACCTACGTGACCCTGTTTGCAATTACCCCGATCTGTCCATCCTCGAAAAACCCATCGACCTGTATCAGCGGCTAAAATGAATGGATGTATTTATATATATAGCTACTGATAAGTGGTCTAACGTTACAGAGAGAATATATTGACTGTTTATTTATTTCACAATTTGCAAAATAATTAATGTTTACTTGCTCCCCATTTCAGCCCACATCTTCTTCGACGATGCTATGGAGCTGAATGATAATGATACCATGGTACCCAATCAGTTTGTGACCAACTTGATTGAAAGTATGAATGATGCTTGCAGGTAATTGACTAATTCCTACTCATTTAAACGCCTGTTCTTTATGGAGGAGTGTAAATGAAGACTTTGTGTGTCGTTTATAAAGTATATATAAACAGTACTTTCGTCATTTTGCGATAACACTCTTTCGGTTTCAACAGATTGATGAAACGTCATGATATTAAGGATCTACTCGACTTGAGTTCGTATACATCAAATCAGCCAAAGAACCAAGTTTAATTTAGGGTGCACTCAGCTAAACGGCTTAACATCATTCGTTTAAAACCAACATCTAGTGATTCTCTGAACACGATGTCTGTCTAAGAGCACTACGTTCTGGGCGAAGTCCTGCTATGTTTACTTAGCATAGGAGGAAGATTATTTTTTCTAACCACTTTACATTTTATTTTTCCTAGTGCAGCTTTAAAATGTACTGTTTAAACACACCTTTGTCGTAAAGGCCAAAACCACCATTATTTTTTAATCGGGTGAATATTCTATTGTAATTTTAGCAAACAACTTCTGTTTATGGAATACCATTTGAGTTATTTATTTTTTTGATAAATGCATAAGCTTGACAGAAATTACGAAATTTGTACAATTTATTAATTTTTGTGCCAGTCATTTCATTTCATTGTGTTGATACTTCAGTTCTGTCCACGAGAGGCCAATGTTCATGGAAGCTCCCATCAAGACGGTGACCCCGTATGGAGGACGACTAATCTGGCGTCTACCTGGAAGAACTAAACTTGTTGTCCACTTGAAGGATAAGACCAAGATCCGACACAAGAAACGTTGGTCCCAGGTAAGTCGCTTGATGGTGTTACCATTCAAGTTCACACCTCGTAGAATTGTGTAGTGATGTTCAGTTAATCTACCTCCAAGTCATTTGTTCTCTCCACTCATCAAAAAACAGAGACCTTAATAACTAAACTTCAACTGAGATATACATATAAAACAAATAACTCTAACGTAGTTATTTTTCCAAACCCCCTATATTTGTTTGCGTTTACACCAACGCTTAAAGGATAACACATGTTGAATTCGGAGTTCGATGGATTTCAGCTGTTTTACGTTTTCCAATAATAAATTACCTAAAAACAAATATCCTTATTTTATTGTAGGTCATGTACATGTACTACCTGTTGGGATACAGAATCTTTGCGATTAAGGATTATAAAAAACAGAAGGCCGAAGGGATTAAGAAAATGACAGAATTTGAGGGCTCGCCCATCAAGCTATCAAACACACAAATCCGTAGACGTCGACGAGCTGCACATTACAGTCGCAGTGCCATATTTCATGAAATGGATGACGAAACTGAAATTCAGGTTTGCGCAATATTTGTTTTATGAAAATCGAACAATTGCCAGGAAATAATAATAAGATAATCCTTAATACAACCAACGTATCTTTTATTTGGCTGTCAATATTTACATCATCTTAAATTATAATAAATTCGATAAACAAGCCTCCCCAATAATACCAACACTTGGCTATCTGTTGAACAGGCTGAGAACACGTTTGTCCTTACTTTGGATGGTGACGTGGACTTTAAACCAGACGCCGTAAGACTGTTAATGGATCGTGTCAGAAAGAACAAGAAGGTTGGTGCTGCCTGTGGACGTATTCATCCAATTGGATCAGGTTAGTTTGAATTTAAACAAAATATCAAATTCATAGATTTGCATTGGTTGAAATAGCATTAAATAATCTTAATATTGTACGATTTTATAGAATTGCACATTTTGCAGAGGAAGACCATGTCTCTATCATAGACTTTAATACATTTTTATATCCCCATTAATTACCGTTCTGAAGTTTAGATGCCCTCGATTCAAATTAAATTTAAACAGACTGTAACATTTATATTAGTGAACTTTCGTGGATACTCTTATTCCTGAATATTTATATGATCAATCTTTATATTGTAGGACCTCTTATCTGGTATCAAGACTTCGAATATGCCATCGGTCATTGGCTGCAAAAGGCTGCCGAGCATGTGTTTGGATGCGTGCTTTGTGCCCCTGGATGCTTCTCTCTCTTCAGAGGATCTGCTTTGATGGATGACAATGTCGTACGGTCATACGCCACGCGTGCCACTGAGGCTGCTCAATACATACAATACGATCAGGGTAGGCTATTTCATACTGTTTGTCAGCATTTTTTAAAATTTGTGTTTATTCATTGTACTTTCACCCCTGGAACATTTTCTCTAAGGATGTTTTGTTTAAACGTCTTTACTTAGCACGGAAGGATATTTATTTTGTGCCGCAGCAGAACAGTTAATATTTTATGGGTTGTTTGTTAATTTGACTAATTTCTGTTAAAGTATACCGCCGCCATATACGTGCAATGCAATTGAGAAGTGTCCTTAACGCGCATCAATCAAGCTGTCAATCAGTCAGACAATCAATCAGCTTGTGGTTTGTGTATAACCTTGCAAATGAACACTAAATGATGTATTCGATTCATGTCATTGATGTAAACATATTCTTTATTTCACAGGTGAGGATCGTTGGTTGTGTACCCTTCTTTTGCAACAGGGATATCGTGTGGAGTACTGTGCTGCCTCTGACGCGCTTACCCATGCCCCGGAATCCTTCTTTGAATTCTTCAACCAGCGTCGTAGATGGGGTCCATCCACACTGGCTAACGTCATCGATCTGATATCGGACTGGAAGAACACCGTGCGTCTTAATGACAACATTAGCCGACTGTATATGCTGTACCAGTTTCTCTTCATGGTATCAACTATTCTAGGTCCTGCTACAATTCTACTTATGATAATCGGTTCGCTGAATGTTGTATTGGATATCGGTATCGGATGGGCCTATTTGCTAGGATTAATACCGCCTATCACATACATCTTCATTTGTCTTTACACCAGAACCAGCGTGCAGTTGTACAGTGGCGCTATCATGAGCGCTATGTATGCCATAGTCATGACAGTCGCCATTGTTGGATCTCTATCGAATGCTGTTGTTGGTGGCCCAACTAGCCCAAACAGTATTTTCTTGATTTTGTTGGCGAGCACTTTCTTGATATCTGCCTTGATGCATCCCCAGGAAACACTGAGTATAGGATACGGTATTCTCTATCTGATATGTATCCCTGCTGGATATCTTATCTTGACCGTGTATTATCTCTGCAATCTGAATAACGTGACATGGGGAACAAGAGAAATGCCCAAGAAGAAAACACCAGAGCAAATTGAAGAAGAAGAACGGATCAAAGAGGAGAAAAAGAAGAACAATACCTTTATGCGTAGAATAGGCTTGGATTCGGCGATTAGAGAGATGAAAGATCTCCTCAAGCAACTCCATGGATACATGACCGGTGCAAATACAAAGAAGAACAGCACGGACACTTTACTGGAGGAATTGGTTTTGGA
The DNA here is from genome assembly GCA_030265315.1 of Mopalia swanii. Classification (NCBI taxonomy): domain Eukaryota; kingdom Metazoa; phylum Mollusca; class Polyplacophora; order Chitonida; family Mopaliidae; genus Mopalia; species Mopalia swanii. The sequence goes on along the minus strand of JARDVA010410523.1, from coordinate 3,292 downwards.
AATGAGAGCTCAGCGAGGCCTCCCTGCCACGGATATTAAGAGGAAATCGTCAGCTGCTAGTGATGAAAGTGATGAATTGGAGTCTGTTTTAACGGAACCACCTTCAACGCCGACAGCGAAATCCGTAACGCCTTCACTCCCAAGACATGAAGTTAGGAGCCGTTATCCAAGAGAAGATCCAAGGAGACCAGGCTGGCTCAGATATCCACGTGTCGGAAATGGTCCAATCAGACCACTGAAAACACTAGAAGAAAACTTCTGGAAACAGCTTATCAGTCGGTATCTACATCCCATCAAGGAAGATAAAATACATCAAGAAAAGATTGTGGAAGATTTAAAGAGTCTCCGAAACAACGTGGTCTTTGGATTCTTCATGGTTAATGCTATTTGGATGGTTCTTTCGCTTGAATTAGCTATTGTCTACGACAGAGTGCAAGGTCTTTTCATCAGCTTACCCCACGTGGATGATGATAAGGATAATCATCTGGAGCCTTTGGGTTTCGTTTTCCTGATTCTTTTCGGCGTCCTGCTGGTAACACAATTTTTGGCTATGTTGATTCACAGATGGGGTACGTTACTTCATTTGTTGTCCATTACAGAGGTTCCACTGATTGCGAAGAAGCGGGGCATTCAAGATGTTGCTCGAGCAGCCATTGAAAAGACGCGGCGTCTCCAACGACTGATTGACATCGAATTTGAACCCGAGCCGGATCCGGATTATCCAACAGATGCTGACATGGATGAACCATTCCCAGATTATGATTCGGAGTATGAAAGTTCCCTGACCTCCGCACCATCAGACTCGCTTCTTAGCGACTTCCCACCGTCGTATCACAGCGACGACGAATTCTCGCAGGTTTCTGGTAAACCGAAGGATAGGAAGAAGCGGTCGGTCTTTAACGACAGGGGGTTCTCCACTGGTCACACGTTACAACAGGCCTTCATTCGTCGATTCAGAAGAATGCAGTTGGAGGAGCGTGATAGACAGGCGTCCCTACATTCAGGATCGCAGACGTCTCGACCTTCTTTGTTTACAGCATTCAACATTAGTCGAGAAGGATCAACGGTAGCAGGAGATAGTCGCCCTGAGACTGACGTAGAAGCAGGACATTCTAGGACGTCCTCTACGGGGCCGTCCAGGGCATCCTCCGCGCTGTCGCTTCCTGTGATGAGTGGGTCATCCATACCGGATTCCTAGATCACATTGACTAGTGACGTTAGTCACAGAGGATATTTGGCGTATTGTTTATGGGCTAAGGGGATAATAAAATAAATAGTCAGATATTCGTAATAAACTATGTGATAATTTGCTGACTGAAAGTGGATTATATGTGGTTGTAAAGTTTCTCAAGCTACACTAAACTTGAAAAAAGTGTTGAGTCTATATTTCTGGATGGAAAAGGATTCTGAAAATTTGTTAAAAAATAAAATGCTTCCTCCTTAAAACAGATGATGTTGGTTAATCCTAACTAAAATCTCTTTGTGGTCACTTCAATAAAAAGTATCTCTCTCACTCCACATTTTTACACTACTTTTCTAAAATTTTTGTGTTTAAACGACAAACATTCCATACGAATTGCTATTTTCATTTATCTGATCAACTGTCTCTAAAACTTTATGGGAATGGACTCAAATTGTTATACTGTGTTTATATTTTATTATTAAATACATTTCTTGCCATTCTCAGTTTATGATAAAGTCTGCCTTTGTAGATAAAACAAAAAAGGCTCTTGGCATATTCTCTGAATAATACTAACTGCTATTCGAAACCAAAACTCACAATATTAATCAATTTACAACATATAAATCCAGTTGTCATCGCGTCCCACTTTGTCTATGAGGTTTTGTTCGGGGACAAGTGGTTACTGATTAATTGTACCTTTGGAGAGTAGAAGGTTCCCCCTCAGACCTGCCTCCAGTCTACTGCCCTTTACGACATTGTAACGGGTAAGTGACAGGACAATGTGCCATGTTTCATTGTGTCAAATTTACATCGTTGTGAAATGACGACGGCAAAAAAAGAGTTGAAAGTCAAGATCTGGTGAATGAATATGATCTTTAGACGTTAAATTGGACCATTTGTCTCGGTGTAAATCCGACCGTTTGTCTTCCGGTCACTTCGTATAACGCCTAGTAATATATAACTTAGATATGCCTTATTAGAACTCGTAAACAAAATAACTCAATTGAAATTGTCTCTTTTTTGTTAAATATATTCCTTTGGCCTGGTTTGCCGAAGCATTTTTTTTACTATTTGTTAAATACTTTCTTCAGGTAGATTAGTTCATCAAAGTAATTTGCGTTTTGGAAATTGTAACTGCTCGACAAAACATTTTATTGTATAAGATAAGAGATTAAAGGACGTTTTTTTTATCTTTTTTTTTCGGTGAAATGTAATATCATTCTTCTCGCTGATGGGTAAATTGAGATTGTTGTCTAAGTCAACGCCAGTTCGCAAATATGGCTTTTATATAATAGGGATATGTCTAGAGCAATGTTTTCAATTATCAGAATTATGTAATGACCCCAATAAAATTATCAGTGGCATGATTCTGCTGTTTTAGTATTTATTTTATTTATTATATTTATATGTAAATTGTTTGTTTGTATGTTTGTTTGATTGAGGATTAGCGTCGTACTCAAGGTATTTCACTTATATTACTACGAATTGTCCATTCTTTGCTAAAATACGAAGGAACACTCTGAGGAATTTTAAATACATCCACATAATTGCTGGAGTTACGTCGTATGACTCCTTAGAATACCGGATGGTTGATAGACGGACATGCTAACCACCAAGCCACGGCTGTGAGCTCGGTAAATATGACCTCCTGGTTTAGATTGTTTGTCTGTTTGAGGTTTAACGTCGTACTCAAGGGTATTTCACTTATATGACGACGGATTGTCCACTTCTCACTGTTCTTTGCCTAATAACGGTGGAAAACTGGGAAAAACCCTAGCAAAAACCACCCCCTCTATTGCCGGAGCCACATCGTGTGACTCACTCCAACACCTGAGAGTCGACGGATATTTATTTGGTTAAAAAATCTCAACAATAATATTGTGATTGGCGAATGTTTACGTGATAATCAAAACGATTGTTATTTTGAGGTCTAATGTCGTACTCAAGGGTATTTCACTTATATGAGTATGAAGTTTCAATTTCACACTGTTTCTTGCTTAAATACAGTGGCACACTGGGAGGAAACCTCGTGAAAGCCATTCCCGTGATTACCGGGGCCATTTCGTCTGACTTTACTCAAATACCTCCATAATGAGAATGGGGGGGGGG
>JARDVA010409413.1:0-12432 GCA_030265315.1 Mopalia swanii | reverse complement strand
GTGGTGGTACCACCATCATCATCATCACGGGTACTTTCATTTAACATGTCACTGTCTTCCTCGTCAATGTCTGCACGTGTAAAGTCCCCATGCAATGAGGGCGGAACAAAATGCTTTGGACTATTTGTTCGTTTGTGTTCCATTGATGCACCTCCTCCATCCTGCCATGAGGGTGACACACTCTTATAATGAATGGGCATGGAAGGAGACATAGCTTCCTCAGAGTAAATACCCTGGTCAGAAACTGAGGGGTTTATTGAAGACAGTTTTGAATGTTCATTTTGAGGCTGCTCAGTGATGTTGTTGTAGAAGGGTTGTTGTGGATGGTGGTCAGCCATCCAGGTCTTTATTCTCTGATTGACAATATCTTCCTCCCTAAGGACAGGTCTCATCAGCTGTCCCATCTTTGTCTTCTTCAGTCGACATTTTCCAGCCTTATCGCAACCTGAAGGAAGTTGAAATTTGGTTGAATTGCAGGCCAGGATATGTGGTCATGTGACATGAGTCCTTCAGATGGTCAGAGATAACCTATCCATTCACATTCAATCTGCTCCAACCAAATTGGATTCCATTCCAAAACCATTTAACATTCACATCAGATTATTTTTTAATTAAAAGAAATGCACTTTACAAGATTTCTGTTGAATTGATGGAAATAGCATGGCAGGCCAAAGCATATAAAGTTCACTTTAAGCAAAAAAAAAAGAAATGCCTCAAAAGTGTTTAAGGACTGAGCATTGACCAATCAGGCTTGGTGTGAGGCCGTGATCAGTCTTCTCATGCAGTCATCTCCATCATTCAGTTTTTTGTTTAATTTTTCTATGGACTTTTTCGTTGGTGAAATTGAATTATTGTAATCTGTTTTCCTCGAACCTTTGATGTTGTTGTTGATGCTGTTTTTAGTGTCCTCTTCACTTCCTCCTCTCCCGCTGTCACTCGCTGTTGTTTCTCCTGATACATCGCTGTGAGCATCTAACTTTTGTAACACATCGGGTAAATGTGGAGGCACCTGCAGAAAATATGTCCTTCATTAAATCAGTAATAATCACTATCACAAACATTACTCTTTCTCAACAAGGAAATCATACGATGTTTTTAACTGGGAAGTGTTTCATTTCATCATTTTAGACTTATCTTTTGTAATGTAATGAATTGCATAAAGATTTATAAGCATTTATCAGATATTTGTTACCCTACTCAAAAAATTAAGGTGGATAATGTATTGCAGATTTGGCATTTTTGTATGTTTTGAAATTTACATACAGGAAAAAATGCACACATGGTTTTATTATTAAAGAATTTTTTTTTTTTTTCAAATATTTTTTCTTAAAACCAATAACAATCAGTTACTGAATGACATGTTGGTCATTGACTATATTATGAAATGTAGGACACCGGAGCAATGTTAAGATTGAAATGGTTTGTCTGTCACAGTTAAATAAGCTTCCCTGATTGTAGTGTTATCTTGAAGCCTCTTGGGACTATACAGGTCATATCACATGTTACAGCGACTATTAGAAACCTTCAATATAATCGTAAGTTAGAATCCAATTATAATAAGGTATTATGTGATGCCACTTAAGTGACAAGACTTGTCGTTACAATTCCAGTAATTTGTAATATTATTGCAGTTTTATTTTTAAGATTAACTTACATCTGACAGTCTTTTTTTGGGGTCTCTCTCTAGACTTTTGTATGTCTCATAAGAAGGGCTGTTTGAACGGCCTCGGTGTTTGTATGTGCTGAGTTCAATATCTTCCCCATCAGGCGGTACTCTATCGGCAATGTTGACGGCAGAAAAGTCCTGCGGGTACTGCAATGAATACACTTATTGTGACAGAACATTTACATGAAAGCAGCCTTTGAGAACCTCTTTATCACTAACACAACAAATTGGAAACTGCTTAGTTCACTCAGCCTCACTGGCACTAGGAAATTAGAATGGTATAATAACCATGGAATTGAGAATGCCGAGTTAGAGAGGAAATATATTATATATGTCTCGAGACAAATAGCCCTTCTGACCCTTTGTCAAAAGATATTAAACTGTCTTGACATTGCCAAGCAGGCCTCATTGCTCAGTTTAGTTCCACTGCCTGGTTTAGGTATCAGGCTGGTGCTCAACCTTAAATCATTATTGACGGCCACAAAGCGTTGTCGCTTCCTGGGTTATTCAAGGCTTTGAGAGCTTGCTAAGTAGGGCCAAATAGTACTTTATAAGACACATGAGGCTTATGCAGGTTGTCAGACCATTTTCTATAGAATAAATGAACAAATTGTGAACGGCGTCAGTTTAATACTAACCTGAGTACGAAAGCACAATAAATGACCGCAGTACTCTACCAAGAAAAGATAGTGATTAAGAAAGCCATACTTACTGTCATATTACTATGGTGATCCACTGATGCCATATAACTGTTCTGTCCTGTGAATGTTGAAAAAGTTGGACTGGGAAGTGTATGACAGTTATTAGGGATTTCAGGTCTCAGGGTAAACTGGGATTGTTGTAAGACACTGTCATCTTTTGTTAGTGTGTTTTGTTTGGGAGATTTCGACACCCCAAATCCTCCATGGTCACTTGATGATATAGACATCATGTGTTCAGCTTCTGCTCTTGTTGATTCTTCTTCATTTGTTCTTTTTCGTCGTCTGATTCGGACAATCACAATTGTCACTATAATTATAACTGCCAAGAGAATTGCTGTCAGAGCTAAAGATATTCCAATTATCATACTATCAATAGCAGTTCCATTACCTTTAGAAGGAGAGAACAGATGTGTTATATTTCCCTGGTGAATATTCAACATTAATTTGGCAGACTTTCTCCGTGGTGGAACGCCTCCGTCTGATGCCGATATAAAGATAAAATGTTGCCCAACATCAGCCTGAAGTAATTCCTTTACCAGAAATATCTCTCCACTGCGTTCATCAATTTGAAAATTGTTTTCTGTATTACCACTTACAATTCTGTATGTTATTGTGGCGTTTTCACCTTTGTCTCTATCTGTAGCATTAATAACAGCCACTCTAGTTCCCACATAAGCTGTATGGTATAGTTTCACAGTGTTGTTTGTATCATTTGGGAATATAAAACATGGATCATTGTCATTTTTATCACCTACTAACACAGGTATACTAATTATACTGCTTTGTTGGATGACTGAGCCTTGGTCCTCTGCCACTATAGTTAACATATAAGCACTTTGTACTTCTCTATCCAAAACACCTGTAGTTTTTATTGTTCCAGATGAGTCAATAGAGAATGGAATATTAGAAGAAGGGGTCACCATGAATGAATAAGCTACAGCACCATTTTTGCCCTGATCTCTGTCAGAGGCTGTTACATTGCCCACGAATGTTCCGATTATTTCGTCCTCAAGAACGTGTAATGTCTGATAATCTCCAGTGAATATAGGCTTGTTGTCATTGACATCTTCAACTATGATGTCTACCACAGCTGTCGAGGACATGGCTGGTTTGCCATGGTCTTTGGCCACAACAATCAATTCTATTTTATCATTCTTCTCTCTATCTATTCCTTTCTTGGATGTAATTATGCCATTTGCGTCCACGGAAAACAGATTTTTATGAGATTCTAAACTGTAAGAAACATTACGATTATCTCCAGCATCTTTATCAGTGGCAAAAACTTGAACAATGAATTGATTTGTTTTGTTACTCTCAAGTAAAGACTTTCTGTAGTTAGGAGGCTGGAAAAGAGGGGGGTTGTCATTCACATCCATCACCTCAATGTGAAAGGAACCAGAGCCGGTTTTCTGTGGAATCCCACCATCATGACACATGACCTGCACTTCATACCCCTGCTTAATCTCTCGATCCAATGTTCTGTTTAGAAGAACTGAATATTCTTTGGCATAAAGCCTTTTTAACATAAAACCATTTGGAGAAACACGACAAGCGATGCGACCATTTCGGTCATGGTCATTGTCTGCAACTGATAGATGGGAAATGAAACTTCCTACAGTAGCGTTTTCAAATAACATGGCATAGTCCCCACCCGAGAGGAGATTGAAGTGTAATGAAGGGGCGTTGTCATTAGTATCTTCCACTTTTACCACTACAGTAGCCTGGGAGGTTTTAGGAGGACTTCCATGATCCCTAGCTTTTACTGTAAACTCGTAGTCCGTTTTGCTTTCATAGTCCAAATTTTGGGCCAGCTTTATTTTGCCATTAGATTCATGAAGAGAGAAAACTGTTTTCACCTTGTCTGAAGTTTGTGGTCCAAATTCATAGGACACTTGTCCGTTAAAACCATTATCAGAGTCTGTGGCTTCTAGCCGTAAAATGGTCCTGCCAATTTTGGTATTTTCTTTGAAGGAGACTTCATATCTGGGTTGAGTGAATACTGGACTATGATCATTGACATCAGTTATTGAAATGTTCAATGTTACAGTCCCAACTTTTGGAGGTTCTCCCCCGTCCATAGCTAGAATCTTCAACTGATAAGTTTCAGATTTCTCTCTATCTATGAAACCATTTAATACCAGGTAAGCTTCTGTTTGACCATCGCTATTTTTCTGTACATCCAAAACAAACTGATCACTTGGACTAATCAGCTGATAGGCTTGGACTCCGTTAGTTCCAATGTCGTCATCAGTAGCAGTAGGAATAATATGACGGGATCCAGTTATGGCTGATTCTGGAATGGACACTTGCAGGAAGGTTTTTGAGAACTTTGGAGGATTATCATTTATATCGGAAATAATGACCAGTATAGGCACAACTTGGTAAAAGTCTGATCTATCAGATAAAACTCCTACCACAATGTCCAACTTACATGTTAACTGAAAATGGCACAACTCTTCACGATCTAATTTATGTTTAGTCCTCACTTCACTCGTTCTCTCTCCTATTGTAAAATGTTTTGTATCTGGGTAACCATGCACTAAAAAATTGAACTTTAACTGAGCTAGTCTTTCAGGTGTTACCCGTGATTTCAGACCACTTTCTTCTGCCACATTTCCTATTAGTGTCCCAGCTGGTAACTCCTCAGTGGTTTTGAAAGTAAGACTGACTGCCAATGGAAGGAAGAAGCCAATTAGCACCTGAACAGGTAATAAAGAGTTTGGTAAGGCCATGTTCGTCCCTGTGTTCACCTTAATGACTTTTTATTTGAAAGTCGACTGGTAATTCCATCTCTCTGGAAAAAAGAGTGAAAAACAGAATCTGAATGAATTATGCCATGGGAACTTCTGTAAAATATATATGTAATACATTTTCAGCAATTATAAAAGCACTTACTGTGCGGTGGTTATTATCATGCAGACCGCAGGCCCTTAGTTACACAGGCTACAGAAAACTATAGATTTCTTGTCAACAGTTACTTGATCCATCATTAAGGGTATGTCAAACGTTAGGTGATTGGGGTGTTTCGGTCTAATCCCAATATACCCCCTGTCTAGCTTCAAACCCTGGCTTAGGCCTTGGGGCAACTGCTATGTGATTAGATTGAGCATGATTTCTAGGTAGAAGCTGTATGTAGAGGAATGAGGCGCTACACGCACTAGCCTTTGTACATAAGCGGATGTCAGAAGGATAATTACTCGTGACATGGATAGCATCGGTGCTCCCAGTCCATATGAGCTATACACTACCATCATGTATAGCGGAGATACATCTGACTGGTCTAACTTCCACGGATTACTACACACAGCTACCCCTGTCACTCAAACATTGCTGCGGTCAGCTTGTCACACTACTTCACACTAATTACTTTAACTAGAATAACATATGTCTATCACAGCTAGCAATAAGTCTTTCCAATAAGCCTTTAGTTTTGTTAACCCTGTAGACTTTGTTTTCAGGACAGAATTTATGAGATATTTCTGGGTGATAATTTGACTAGGGTATTGGAAAAGCCAGCTGTGTTACTATCAATCAACAGTGCAATTAATATCAACATTTTTGACACCTTCTTTCTTCTCAAAGGCTTACTGGAAATGATCCCGTCTAGACACAAGGCTTATTGCTTAGTGCAACTTATATTGCATTATAGTATAATACATTTACCTGTATCCCTTACAAGCATGCTAAAATAATCTTATTTTACATTGAAACTAATACCCAAAAAGAAATGGTGTATGCTCTTTAATTTATCAACTAATTACTTGTTTTATCTGTATAGAATTCATATATAAAGGTAACTTATAGATCTAATTTGATAATTACACTAATAATGTGTTGTTCCAAAAACAACTAATTGCGAAATAAAGTGTAGAAATATTGGGATGAAAAGACGTCTTTCAGTCTCATGAATTGCACATGAATTGTGATAAACACATCAGGGGAAATCATGGATTCATTCTAATATTCTAAAACCAATAGTCAGTTAGTTACTAAGCCTCATCATGTATATCCTATTTACATCTTCATTTCTACAGAATAAATTTGTCATTCAGATTTTAGGTCATTTTTGCTACCAGTAGATTTTTTATTCTTGTAAACTTATTGAGATAACATTTAATGTACTGGCTATACATGTACTATGAAAGGTAAATGGAAGTACATGGCAATTTAATCCTAGTTACTTCACATTTGACATATTTATAGAGACTGACAACAAACAGCGACAAAACACAAACCATTCACAGAACATGTAACATGGAGTTTTGAAACAAAGCATGGAAGTGACAATGATAGACCGCTTATAATGAATCCAATTCCTGTTCCACCCAAAGACCAACAGTGTTACTAACGCATTAATAACTGACAACAAGTCCTTCAGAAATTGAGAATGAAGCCAAAATTGTTCATTTAAATTTGTTGTCAAACTTCTAATGAAAGTACTTTCCACCTACTAACATTACTGTAAAATTGACTATTGTGGCAAATCTGTATTTTCTGAATTTACGATAAGCACACAAATGGTCTCCAGTTAGCCTAAATAGTTCAGTTTGTTGTTTCCATACGCTAATTCAGTAACATAACTTTTCTACCTGACTTCTATCAGTGAATTATTGTTAAAATATGTCACAATAGTAAAAAAACAAACTTTTACCTAAATTTGTTTTGGCAGTCCTTCTCTTTGATTAATATGATGATCATTAGAGAAATGTTTCCACATGTGCAGAATCCAATAACTGCGCTGTCAGAAGCTGCAGTCATATTTGAACTTACAATCAAATTACACGGGTCGCTCTTCAGAGCTGTCACATTGTTAGACTGCTCATAGCGCGAGTCGTTTGCCTATTGTTGTCAGCTAGGTTTAGTTAGAGCTCTCCAGTGAGAGATGCTGTCCAGTCAGAGGCAGCCAGATTAATGCTCTCGGCCACGCAAATGCCATCTGACAGTATCAACAGATATATAGGAAAAGATGAGGGTGATTTGAGACTGAAATCAATGGAGAGAGTTGGCAATATATGACCATTATGTCTAACTTATGGAGCCAGCAATATAATACATCAAACTTAAAGCCAATAGCTTTCACACTCTCCGCTATTCTTCCCATTTAATCTTTTAATGGTACTTTTACCCGATATTCTAACAGCTTAACTTTCTTTAATCCTTATATATTATAAGAACATGTCATTCCATTTCTCAACGTTTTTAGTATGTATGGAATTAGAAAGTGAAAGATTCTAGAAGTATTAAGCTGTAAGGATGATAATTCTTATCGAAATGCTTATATATTATTTGAAGATAGCTCACTGTTTCACTGTCCATTTTAGTCCTCTACTCTGCAATGTAAGATTGATGAGTTGAAGGTTTGAGATATCTGCTTATAGCTAGTCTGGGATTTATACTCATTTCTCTCTGTATTAATTCAACGATCGAAAAATCCCAACACAGCTATTTGGGCAATTGGACTGAAATAGGCTGTTTGAACCATTAACTTCACGCACAACTGTAGAATATTTCCCACCAAGTGTATAGTGACTTTTTGTCTTAGCAAATACCACTTTCTCTCCACTTAATGTGGACATAAAGAAGGAATAGGAGTGGAGCTTAGGCAGTTAAGCGGACTCTACGAGATATCATTTTGAAATAGTTAAGACAAACATTTCAGAAATATGTTCAGAAAATGCTGCAATAAATTTCCAATATTAGATTTGCCAAGTGTTTTCTCCATCACATTTCCCTTTTTTTCTGACTACACACTTTTTGAATGTTAAATTTATCAATATTAAATATTCAATAAAAGGACTTTTAGAATTTTTGCTTTTTTTCAGGAGATATGAGATTATTAACTAAATGTGATTGCATAAATGGATATGTGGTGATTTTACAATGAAATTTTTAGGAAAACATGTGGAAACCATTCTTCATTCACATTGATACCAATTGATCATTCTGATATACAGCCAAATATCGTTTCCTTTTACATGTATTTTAAATAGCTGGTTAATTCCTGTTATTGGTTAAATTTATAACTTAAAATACCGGTAGTTTGAATTCTCCTGTAGCTATTCTGAGGGAGATTGGGGAGAGTTAAGGGGTACATTGTTTTATTCATTAATGGAATCTCTCTGTGTGATTGCACTGTTAAGTTTTATAAAAAGAACTCAAATGCTCAATAGCTTTCAAAACTCACCTAACTTATAATTTGTTCATTGTTTTAAAGGTTAAACACTGTAAGATGCATGTTTTTACAGATATGAATCATAACAATAACATAAAATGTATGCTGATCACTGGAACATACATGTATCTGACATCATTTTCAGGTTTGTTTGAAGTGAATACGAATGGTTGTGTTAGTGATAGATTGGCTGGTGTTTAATGCCACTTTCAGATGTATATGGTGGTGGTGTAATGTCTGACAATAAAGAGCCTTAAAATCATACAACCATATACTATGAACACAGAATATTCCGCAACTGCTAAGTGCTGACTGCAGTACTACTGTCTGTATATAACCCTTAGCCAGAGGAGGAAATGTTCTTGGTGTATTTGTTATGTATACTGAAGTCAATGGGGAATCATGTAAAGCAAAATGAATTTAAGTGAAGCTAAAGTGCTTTCATGCTGGTACTGAATATTCCATGAATGTATGTGACAATAATGTATTGAATAGTTTTATGAAAGTTATTTTATAGGGTCTTAAAAAGCAATGTGTTGATAGGATTGTTTTGCTCGCAAGGAATAATGTCTGCTCTATGAGTATACGGTAACTGGGTTTAATGTAATTTTACGGGCAGTGGACAAAGTCTGGGATATATTTTGAGTGAATTTATGGAAGATTCATTTGTCTGGGCTAACACCAGCCATTGGTGTTTTTATTGATAAGCCCCAATAATGTGACAGCAAGCATCCCAATAATTTCACAGGAACAATGAGTATGCTGTGCCCTGTTAAGTGTTAATGAAATAAAACATGTAAATTCTTTGACTGTGGCAATTGGTTTCTCACTTATTAAGCTGGTTTAATCCCAACAAACAGGATTGCTTGGGTAACTGTAAGTGGATCTTTCTCCAGCCTCTGCTAATTGAATTGGCACGTCTGTGGGAGCTCCATTCAGGTACCTCGCGCTTGCCGCCATTTACCATGTTGACTACCCCACTATATAATACATGTAAACTGTGTACAAATAATGGCAATTCACAGCCTGCTCTATTGTGTCAGTTATTCCTTTGTTGTCTTTGACCATCTATCACTAGAGTCTGGCCAGCTCTGCAGTCTCTCTCGGCTCAAGCCCTAATCTCCGCTATCCTACAACTCAAATTAATTGAAATGCTGGACACTAAGTCTGAGTTTCCCGATTTGGTGCCACAGGACTTGTGTGCTATATACGCTTGGCTCCATGTACCTTAGCCAGGGTTATAAACTTATTATATGATTTCAGACTGAGCCACCTTATCTTGGCCCCAGGCTGTCACGCTAGAATAAACCCCCTTGTCAAATATCATAGCTTTCTTTCTTTTTTACATTGTAAAATCAATTTTGTGTTGTCAAAAACTGTCTTTTTATAGATCTATTTCAAAGCAATAATATGAATTGATTGCTGATACCATTTAGTTTATTATCCCGCCTATCCGCTATTACAGAGGAATTTAAATCCTAAATTCAGGTGGCAACTGATATTGCTGCATGTTACTTCTGGTTGAAGTCTAAAGAAAATCCACATTGACTGCCTGATGTAGATGATTGGAAGGATTTAAGGTCCAATGTCTCCAGCAGAGTGATTTCTACAGACAAGATGGTTTTCTCTGATACCTACAGCTCTATTAGGAGACACGTGCTGCCAGACTGGCTCAGGCAATTCGTTCCACAAACCGTTAGCCATAACCATGCCAGAGAAATCATTCGAATAAACAAAGGCTTTGACCTTCATGGCTATGACAGCAGGAAAGTGTCCGTCCAAGGAGCCCGGGATGTCAAGGAAATAAGCAGAAAGCTGTAAGCAGGAAACCCACTCATCAGGACCTCTAAGGAATAATGTATAATTTAGTGTAAATTAGCCCAGAAATGTGCAGCGTACTCTGGAAGATGGTGACCACATACCAGTAGACTTTCCTTCCACTAACGACAAGTCCTCATTACTTCTCTCTACTCAGCAAATCTTTTATTTAAGCAGGGGGTATTAAGGAAGGATGGCCTCGTGTCAGTTATCCGCTAGACTATCGACTAATAGAATGTGTCAAAATGACTATCTGCCATCTTTGGATCTTACAAAGCCAAGTGAAATATTAATGTGTATGAAGATTTGTCGTGAGAGCTTATCCTGAGACATGGCGTTAGAGATAGGTTGACTGTCACAATTAGTACACATCTGAAGTGTTCCTAGGTTCTGATTAATAAATAATCTACCTTCCTAATGGCAGTTAAACATGCCAAAAACTCCTGTCTATTTAGTTTCTTTGAGAAACGCTCCTGGTTAAATACAAGTGCTCCTCTTTACACTCCAATGACTTCCATCTCTACGCATGCTGCAAAATATAACCTAGGCTGACCAGAAGAAAAAACATGCATAAAATTCTCTGTTGGGAGTAAAAACATCTTGATTAATTAAACGCTTGAATTCTCTGCAGATTGTTTGCTATTGGATGTGGACATGAGTATTGCGAGGAAATCCAGCCCACCCTTTGTGTTAAAGGATGATATGAGAGAGGCCAAGGATTACGCCTGTTTAACCAAGTGTGTAATCAAGTCACTGTCTCTTTTGCCTCTTCAGCTCTTCAAGCTTAAACCAAATCTAAAAAATCTCAACCAGGTTTTTCTGAGCTTTTCTCTGTAGCTCTCCATTACATCACAATGATGTCGACCAGAAACGTGCTATTTTGAAGTTATCACTTGTTTTTCTTCTTTTATATTCTTTTATTTAGTATTCTGTTTTTTTATTCTGATCTCTTTTATTGGTCTTTTTTGGATTAATTTCAAGTCATTCATGTAGCAAATTAAACCACATGGCCTCATCTGAAGTAAAATCAGTTATAGTTTTTAGGACTGTACACGGTACAGCAAATTTATCATTTTGTACAACAATTCCAGTGCAATATTACAAGCTTACTTTTACAATGTTTTTATCTAGTTGAAAATAACCGGAAACTGTCCTTTATATGGTTTTATTTAATCTATTGCCCCACATAATTTCACCACTGTTCTTGTCTTTCCCCTCTTCATGGCCAAATATTATACTTGATATCCAACTTTACTGAAATTCTAGATGTTTACATATTATTTTGTTTATGATTTTTTATAACACTGGACCATCTAATGTCACACTGAAATGGCATGTGTTTTTTTAGACTAGCCATTTGATATGTGATATGATGACCTGATCAATCTTACAGTGTCCACAATCTTATCTTGAATATCCTCCACTACTGTACAGGCCTAACACACAACACCTGTGGATATCTGTTGGAAAGTTAATGAACGAAATAAAAACATAAATGTCATTTAAACCTTATATGGTGGATATTCTAGAGATATGCATCAGTTGGTATATTTCGAGTTCAAATAAGTGAACATAATAACTCTCTAAATATTTGTGTTTTTAACATATATAGACATACTCTTTCATCAAGGCCTTCCAATATTATTTTGTTCTTATGACATAAACAGTTTTTTTTAACTGACCCCTATATTGACCTAAATAATGCTGATGCACCTAGATATTCTGTCGGTTTACTTCTAGAACTGATTTCCATTTCCCTGTTGTTATTGTCAATACATTTGCAGCATAGCGTCCTATGCACATTAAAAATATATGTGTGATATTGATAGTGATGCTTTATGTCAGTCTTTTTTCTTTAATAATATATCGGAACCCATGTCGCTGAATCACAGGACTGATTTATGCACCACTTTATGATAATATACAAAACTCTAGGATATAACCAGGGCTCATCACAAAACCAGAGTATACCGCCACCAATAACTGTAGGTCACAAAAACAGTAAACTGATACAAATACAACAAAAAGCTTGAATATACGGACACCAGTGCAACATATAACTTATACCAACATGA
>JARDVA010408302.1:0-16429 GCA_030265315.1 Mopalia swanii | reverse complement strand
ATTACATACGTCTGGCGGAAAGTTTGTGCTATCCCTAATATTCCAGGAGGTTGACGCGGGGGGACTCGCACCGTGAATCAATTTGACAGATACCTGGACTAGACGCTTGATTGTTTGGGGTTTAACGCCATACCTAAGGTTATTTCACTCATATAGGTTAAAGAAATCACCATCGACGCCACCGGCAACAAGACCTGGCAATCCCCGGACATAATATAAACACCTCACAGACAGATCGGCTTCATGTTGTCCCTGAGCTCTGAACGCACCTGAAGGAATCCTTGTTTGGCAATGCACTGAATACGGTATTACGAATCCAATGGAGTGGACTATCCACAAGGAATCTCTGTCCCAGCAGAACTTTGAACGTGTTTAGGATGGATTTTCTTGTTTTTTGAGGGAGTGGGGTGTTTCAGTCCTCCAAGTGAACCTCAGTCGAGAAAAGCTATACCTGACCGGTACGTTCATTGAAATCAGACTTAAACTCTCTATAGTTTGTTTGACATCAAAGCCCTCCAATCAGTCTTCTTTATGTTAAATTTTCTGGAAGGGGGGTTCAAGCAAAACTCAAATAAGACTATAGATAGTTTTCCATGTGGGGTTTAAACTTCAGGCAAAACTCAGATGAGACTATAGCTTGTTTTCCAGGTGGGGGTTAAGCTTAACCCTCAATGGTATTTCGCTTACATGGTGACGGACTGTCCACTTCTGCTCTACATACGCCTATCCTAATATTCCAGGAGGTTGGCTCGGGGGCCTCGAACCGTGAATCAATTTCATAAGATACCTGGAATAAAGGGCAAAAAACACGTGGAGCTTCATAGTTCTGATTTAAATTAGATTGCTTTCATGCGATAACTGTACCAACGAGTTCAGTTAATTGTTACCATGGTAATCAGGTGTTCTGTTCTATAGACGCCTCCTAATTTATATATTTGTCGGAGATTCCTTCTGCTAACATGATCCACTCGGAAAGTTTACTTGGTATACAATAGCTATTGTTGGACATTGACTGGGGTACATCTGATCGTATTGTAAAGGGAAGCAACTCTAGCAGGAGAGATTTGTGTTAAGGTTTACAAGACATTTTTAGACGCTTGTTTGTTTGATCGGGATTTAATGCCATACTTAAGGTTATTTCAGGTTATATAGTTTAAGGAAATCGCCATCAAAGCCACCGGCAACACACAAATACAATACAGGACAATCACAGGACGTAAGACAAAGACCTCACAAACAGATCGTCTTCATGCTGTCCCTTAGCTCTGAACGTACCAGATAGATTAAACAGAATCTTTGTTTGGCCATGCAGTATTACGAATCCAATGGAATGGACCATGTTTACCAAATGTACATAAACGGGCTAACCCGCAAGGAATCTCTGTCCCAGCAAATCTGTGAACATCTTTGGAATTGATTTTCTTGTTGTTGTTGTTGTTGTTTTTTTAGGCGGGGGGTGGGGGCGATGTTAAACACAATCAAACAAAAGGCAACCTGCAGCAAGATGTATTGATCCTTGGACTCGAATCCATTTGAAAAGACACCAGGATTTAACGACGTTTTAGTTCTGATTGAAACTGCCTAGCATTAGCTGGTGTCATTATGTGTTTGATTGACTGGTTAGTGTTTAACGTCATACTCATGGATATTTCACTTATATGATGATAGGTTGTCTACTTTACACTGTTCCTTGTCCTTTGGGCATTTGCCCAGGGAGGCTTTATGCGGCAACAACCAATATTTGGCCGTTGTGGAATTGGTTACACTTAAATTTTTTTTGATTTCATCAGCCAGCCAGCCGACAAACATGATCCACTGAAGAGGTTTGTTTGATTAGGGTCTGACGTCATATACTCATGGATATTTCTCTTATATGATGACGGATTGTGCACTTGGCACTGTCCGTTGCCTAACCACGGCGATTGCCAGAGCCACATCGTGTGACTTCGGGTCGACAAGTGGACTCGATTCTGTGAACCGTACATCGAAGTAGATTTAGTAAGTGTCAAATACATTTGACAAGATAGCTGGGTGTTTGAGATCGGGTTTTAATCTAACGGTTTAAATGTGGGGACTACAGTAACCAACTCAGTTGTTACCATGATCATCACGTGCTTTATTGTATAGTCCCCTTCTAATTTGTATTTTAGTCATGGTTCCCTTTGGCCGTTTGCCACGTGAGGTTGTATGCGCCAACACAACCAATCAGCATTTGGCCATTGTGAAACGAGTTGCACTCAAATTTCCTTAATTTCAACAGCCAGCCAACCGATAAACCTTTTATTAGGGTTTAATGTCGTACTCAAAGGTATTTCACTTAAATGACCACAAATTGTCCACTTCAAACTGCTCCCCGCCGAATTACGCTTAAAAACCGAGAGGAAACCTCGTTAAAACCACCCCTGCGATTGCCGGGATATATCTCATAGTCAACTGACGGACTCAATCCTGTGAATGGTTAATCGAAGTAGGATTAGAAAGCGCACACGTTACCACTTAGCCGCGGCCGCTGGAGAAGATTTACTGGGTTTACTAGAGATATAGATGGACATTGACCGAGGTATCCTATCGGATAATAAAGGGAAGCAACTGTAGCAAAATAGAGTTGTGTAGAGTTTTAACTAGACATTGTCTAAAAATGTATTCGTAACAGTGAAACCAGAAAAACAAAACTAGATATATATTTTTCCCAGATGTTTTATTAGCTTCGTATATATATATATATGTATGTATTAATATATAGTACAAGCTAGTGGTTTTCCAGCCATGATCTACCTGCTAAAACCCACAAGCCATTTAAGCGTTTCCAATGGCAACGGGTATACAGCCTTAGGTCTCCATGGTAACATTCAGGCGCAGATTGGAACCGACTAGTTTCATCTGTATGACATTCTTTTAAAAGAGACAATTTTATTTTTTAAAATATGCTAAATGCTTTTGATTAAAACCATTGTCTATAACTATGTACAAAGGGGGACAACCGGGCAACTGTTTATCCATTGGTGGATTAGCTAAAACCATCGTAATTATGATAGGAAAAAAAATGTCGGATTTGTCTTCAGTCTTCCGTTTGATCAGTCCGAGGTTTTGTGCATTCGGTCATCTGTGATTTTTGTTATGACAAATTTGATTCTTTGTCATTTCACAAAACGATGTCGGCTTATGTCGATTTTCGTTGTCATGGTGACCAGTACTCGGAAGGGGTTATGTAGTCACTTAGAGGAACAGTCCGTGGAACAAATTCCCAACTAAATTTTATAATAAAAAATCCCACGATTGATAAAAACAAAAAAAAACAGACCAACCCAAAAACGCCACATGATTAAATGTAATTTGATAGGGACGCCTAAACTATGGATGATTGTCAATACTGGGCGAACCCTTGGAATGCCCACGTTATAATGAACACACGATATTTGAACTTACAATAACCAAAAAAAAAAAAATCAAACGAAAACTGTTAATATTAAACCAGGAGTGGAAACATAAATGGCAAACTTTTTTCGAAGAACAGAACCTAAGTGCTTCATGAAACAATATTCTACGCATTATAATAAAACATTTTCTATAAAATTATCTCTGATTGTTCCACGGATACCTTCCATAAGATTCAGCTGATCTTCGGTGGGGCAAAATCATTGCAAAACGGTGGGTGGGTGGGATAATCGACAGTTTACCTTCTGTTCAAAACTGGCTTTCGTGTTCAGGAATCCACATTCTGTCTAGTTTTGTCGTAATAAATTGGACTGGATTTTCTAGTGATGTTAGTTATTTAGCAATCGTCTTTTATCATAAATATCAACTGGAGTTTGATTTCTCAGCATTAGCTCACCGTGTTTGCGAATAACCTGGATTTAAAATAACCGGAAGAGTTATTTGAATAAAGGTCAGAGGCGAAAGTTTGTAACTTGTTAATTTGGAAAAAAATTTTTTTATAGAAATTCCATACTGTCAGCATATTGAGAGAAGAGCAATTAGTCTGTAGATGTCAAGTAAGTGTAAAAAGGAGTGGAAAAATATCTTAACTTCATATTTCTGATGAAGGAGTCTTTCTTGAGGGTCACTGACCGTACGAATTTTACTACCACAAAATTACAAAAAGTGGAGAAAATACAAACCACTACACAAAACCATTACAGCTATGCCACAGAATACCTATTATAAATTGTTTAAATTAATTGTTCTCCTAGACGAGATAATCTCTCTGCCAGTTAACATAAGTGTCTTGTTACAGTAAGTGATTTTAGCGCTCGCTTGAAAAATATTATTTAGAAAAATAGATTATTTTCTTCTTTATCAAAACCCATAATAAAAATTTCCCTCATTTTGAAAAAGGGGGATAACTGTCCGTACGACAACATGTCAAAGGGGAGTAACCCTAGAAATATATACAAGTCATACAAGTAGGACGTTAATTTTCCACCAATGAAACAGTTGCCCGACTGGGACAGAGATGGTTTTGGGAGATACCACAACCGTGCGAATTAGTAAAGAAAAGTATAATTAAAGTCAGTTAAATGAGGAGACTACTATTGTGGGCAGTTTGAGGAAGAAATAAAAGAAATATAAATCTAGGTTAAACTACAATTCAGAATGAGAAAAGAACAAATTGAGTTCTAGCATTCAACAAAGTATGTGGTGTACTATAAGCCAGTTTAACCGAACTTAAAAGGGAGATAACTGAGATCCGAGAAGGGAGATAACTGAGATCTAAGAAGGGAGATAACTGAGATCTAAGAAGGGAGATAACGGAGATCTAAGAAGGGAGATAACTGAGAAGCAAATTGTAAGGGAGATAATTGAGTAATAACTGACAAGGGATATAACCATGTACCAAATATTCATTAAAACAGACCAGCTGTGTAATGAAGGTTTAAAAGAAAACGAAATAGTAAACAAATACTGGAAAACACAAAGGAAATAAAACAGAAACAAAGCAAAAAGAAACTGAATAATTCATAAATACTGAATTTAATACCTTACTGTTTTATGAAAATTCTAAACATCTCCTCAACAGCCTCTCTGTCCAAATTGCAATTTAAAACATTTTTGTGACATTTCAAACTCATTTGGGAAAAAAATTACAACTTTGTTGAGCATCATAATTAATAATTCAATTGGTATAATGTTATTTAAGAGTGAAGAAAAAATAAACAATTTTTGCTAACTCTTAGGTTACACTACTTGGAGTCAGTATCTATATGAACTGATATAGGACAACTACGATTTCTATGCTAAAACTAGAGCTACTGTGTAATATTATAAATTATACATGATTCATTTATAGTGCCATGTGAACAATATAAATAGATAACAAAACTCATGGTATAAAATAAAACAGTTATTAGCATGAAGATAAGTTTCAGGGGGCGCACATTGAAAACCCCATGCTAGAGCCTCAGTGATATTTTCTACATTCATTCCAGGAGGCTCAAGAGTGGGGCTGTCACCTTTAGAAACTTCAACTGTAAGTTCATGAGATTCCTGTCCAACTTAAAACAAGTATGACCTTCATTGCTTTTGTCCAAGTTCAAAAAGTGAGCACAAGCGAAAAAATACCAATCGGTTTACATAATTAGTCAAATATAAATTAAACATATTCAATATACAAGTAGCATCATATACATTTATGAGAAAAAAAAAAACAAGGCTCAAAAACGAGCAAAAAATGTTCAAATGTTTGAGGGAGTCAAACGCTTTTCATTCTTTTTTACAAGCGTCATTCGGTATTGCACAATGCCCCATTCAGAGGAATTTATGAGGGGAAAAAAAGAGAGGAAAAAAAAAAAAAAAAATTGATTATAAGTCCAAAATGCTGATACTGTTCATTGTTAATATCTTTAGACTAGAATAATTTGAAAACATGCTTACATGGCATATGCCTGCTCGCCTATCTGATTTCCTTTCTCGAGGAAATAAAACATTGTTTAACACACTAGATTAGTTTCAGGTATCAAATGTTAGTTTATAGTAGGACACCTCAACTAAACGGATTTCTCAAAAATGGAACGCACAAAGGAGTTGGGTGCAGGCTTATTTAAATAGACTAAGTGCCAAGTACTTTACAGAATCAGTGAATATATTTTATAGGTGAAAAGGGTCGAATATGTTTAATGAAATCTGAATTTTACAGGCTTAAATTCAACAAGCAGCCCTGAAAACTTTTTTCAAATTGACAAAATAAGATATTTCCAGAAAACTCGGCTAATGCTAATAAAAATATATACACCCAAAAATATATATATATTCAGTACTTTTCCGACTCTAGATTCAACATATAAATGCATTTCTTGCCATTTGTTTCTTAAGAGAGATCAAAATAAACTATTCCGTGCAAAATACTTTGTGGCATATCTCTGTTATTCAAAACTATATTGCACAAAATTTCGGCACAGACGAAACTCGACGTTAAAACGAGACACGACGTAACTATGGATTTCAAAATGCATTGTAACTAAGACAAAAATTATCGATAGATTACAAGTTATTATGCTAATAAGACATTCAAAGTAATTACAAAAAAAAACTTTTCAAAGTTATTTAGCATGTAAATTGCCAACAAAACCATGTCAAAAACTGTCAAAATTTGTTAACTGTAATAAGATGAGTTATTATGCCCTGACTATCAACGAATTTAATAATAATAATAATAATACATTTTCTATAAAGATTTGACAGAAAACGTCACAGATTAATATTCGAACATTAAAAATTCCAGGTTGACTCCATAGTAACAATTTACCCATTTTTAACCAATGAAAATTAACATTATTCAGCTTTAGGTATATATCTCCTAGGCAACAAGTTTACCCAATTTCAACGAATGAAAATCAACGTTGCTCACACTGAAGGGCAAATCTCCTGGGTAACCAATGAAACTAACTTTACTTTCACTTTTGAAACAACATATAGAATGAGGAACTTGGGCTAGTTCTATAACAAAGTTCATTAATTTTAGATCGAGTTTTTAAGATTCAAGGTTTTATTTGCTTTTCAGTAACCCGTTACAAAAAAAATCAAACTTTCGCAGAATTTTGCATGAAGTCTAATCAATCAAAAAAAAAAAAAAAAAAATTAAATATCAGTGACATATTGTCTGTACGAAATTGTCATAAAAAAGAAAACTTGAATCTAAAACTAGTAAACTTTTCATGAACTTTTACCATTTTCGAATAAAGAATCTTAGAAAAACATCAAAAATAACCAGTGTGTAACAATGGCTGGTTAGCCTAAAATATGTAAAACACGTTTCCACAATCCTCAATAACTTAGTAACAATAAATTAAATATGTCGACACCGACAGAAAGATATGATATTTTACATTCTCCCATTATTGTTCATATAATAGTAGCACGCATTGTTTGATATGATTTCGAGGTCTCCTGTTAATACATGTATGAAAATTCAACGTGATATGAAAAATTCATATTGTAAAATAACGCATTTTGTTTTTTTTCTTAGAGTTTATAATAAATATAACGGACCTATGGCTTTAATGCTAGATATAAAATGATGAAAAAAAAAATATGTGAAACTGATATGTACAGATCAAAATTTCCATCGCATAATTCAGTGGATATTTGCAAAAAAAATTGTTCTGCATTAATTAACAATGAATGCAATTAAATTTTCAATTAATCCATAATGTTGATTCACACCTCCGTTTGTTAATTCAAAAGAAATTTATAGCTTAACAGGCGAAAAAATTCAGAAGTTTTGTTAACAATGGCTTTTGGTATAGGAGCTCAAATAAAAACTTACGCTAAATTTGCAAAAATTTTGTAAGGACTTAACTGAAATTTACTGTGTTAGTATCCCATGATGCATTAGCCCTCATGTGATAAATGCAAACATACATAAATATATGGATATCATATTCATAAAGATGCCAAAAAAAGGCATGGAAACGGATTTCAACAGGAGAATTTAAAAAATGAAAACAATTCTCGAATTTTAAAATGTCAATATCGTATTAATGAGTTTCTGTTTTGATTGTTTATAAGTATTTTTTTTTCAATTATAGTATAGTTTGTCTACTCTACACATTTTAATATATTACAAATATATGCAAGATAAAGGACTGTATATTTGTCAATTTTATTGCCAATTTCGAAGAATTTTTCAGCACAAAATAATAACGTCATCGTACGAACGACATGTTCAGACATCACATCACTTCACACGACCAATGTCACATGACCAGAAGTTTCACGGAGACGAGAATTAACCAGACAACAGTTTATTCGACAACATGTGGCCTCTATATATATTTTCTGATTTCAAAAATATCTTTTTTTTCGATTGTCTCCCTTTGATATGTGTGTCGTATAGATCACGGCCACCATTTTGTTTTTCTGAACTCACTAAGTCATCTATGGCAGCCATATTGAATTTGATTTCAAACAATGATAATGAAAAAAATTTCAATTTGTTCGACAGCCTAATTTTGTAAAAATATATAAAAATTGGCCATCGATATCTTCAAGGTAGAACAACAGCGAAGACTTTCTGATCTATTTACGTAGAATGTGGAACAAAAATAGTCCATCAAAAGTGTGTACTGAAGAAATTCTCGAAAAAAAAATTTAAAAAAAAATTGGCAAAAACATTGACAAACAAACGTCCTTTTGTTAAAAACATCTTAACCATGACAACTTGATAAATTGTGACCATATACGGTCAAATGACTAGCACTGTACACAATCTGCTAATTAAATAACTACACGGGACTATTTACAAACTGTACCCCTACGCTCTGTCAAAACATGCCACTGGGAATATCGAGCCAAACAAAATGGCGGATAAACTGACCACAGTCATGATGACAGAGTTATATTTGTGACTTTTTTTCGTAATTGTTCGTAATAAGAGAATCTAGGAATCTTATGTATTCTTGGTGGGATATGTTGAATTCCGTCTAGCTAAAAAAAAAATCTGACAAAACTGTAGTCTGTTGGTTAAACCTCAATAGTTTGTAGGATACATCTTTGGAGTAGGTCGACATTTGTACTGTTGTTGTTGTTGTCATTTTTGGCAGAGTGTCATCTCGACGACTTCAGTCACAGACCAACGTTATTTTCTGGAAAAACAAAGAGATGAAATTAAATGCATTGTTATTTCATGAAAATATAATTTGAAACAAAATCCCTTTTTTTAAAGAAAAAAAAATATAATAAAAAATAACAGGAAATAATTTTTATTGTTTTATTGAAAAGAAAAACGAGAAGAAAATATCATCAAGATAGGGAGAGAGTTCATGTCTTATGAGTATAAAAAGGGGACTCTACAATATATAGATATATATTTATAGAATATTAAAAGAATTTTATATTTTAAAAGAATTCAATTTAATTTATGAACAGTCAAAATTCTGAAAAGTTAGAAACAAAATATAATTTTAGTCCAGTGAAAGATAAACAACATGAAATAAGTAACAAATATTTATTATTTGACGAATGTGACAAAACCTGTGACAAAAATCTGAATAAAAATCCTTGACCATCAAAATACAAAACAATCTAGGTTGCTATGGATATTAGTGACAACCCACCAATGATAATGCAGAAGTCCAGTTAATAACACTATATTTCAGATTAGAGTTTAGTCTGGGACAAAGCTAGCTGTAGAATATTAACAAATTGCCAAAAACAACAAAACAAAAAAGAGTAAAGTTTGGCTCCAACATGATCTTTACAGAGTCAAAAATAAAACTTCTTCATATCAAACTATTGCATTGACATCATAAACAAAATTTTCGGAGAGATACATGTAGTAAGCACTACGCCAAAGGGGGATGTGTATTAATTTTATTGCCAATTTTTTTACTCAAATAGCTTTCCAAAACTAAGAATTACATTTTTTGAATTAAGAACAATAGTTTCCTTTATAAATCTAATTAAAATTTTTAAATTTTCACGCCATGCTCAATTCCCAGACTAATGAACCTGCAGCACACAAGAAAAAAAAATCAACCAATGAAAAACCTTGTTACATTTAAGGATCACTCAATAACAACCAATGACAATAGATGTACTATGGAGACGCACTAGAAAAATAGAAAATGAATCGCATATGATTAAAAAACCTCATTCCACTGATTCACAATGTATCACGATCTAGCAAACCCCAACTCGTAACTTACGCCCACAAAGTGTCGTCATGACAACATGCCCTCGACTGTGACTTGATTGGTGGTTTAAGTCTGTCAATAATATGACATATATTCAGTTTATGGCAAATTTGATTAAATTATTTGGTTTCTTTTGTTTGGTGTCTGACGCCCTACGGAGAGTGTATCTTACTTATTTTAGGACACTGTCCCAACACAAACAGTGAACTAAATTGCTCATTTCTTAAAGTTACTGGCAAATTTATCACACACATGATTTCAAGCAAACATCAAAGGCCATTTCTAAATCACGACCAGGTTAGGGGAATTGATTGTGGTTTAACGCCGTGCTCAAAGCTATTTCACTTATATGACGGTGCTATTCTCAACATTTAATAGCCTGACACAACTATTAATGTGTTTATTCCATGCTAGAAACCGTCTCCTCCTCCAGTGTAATGCAGAGAAAGCATGAGAGTGCTGAGGACATACTCCCCTTAGAAGGAGAGCTTCAACTTGGATAACAAGACCCACGTTGCGGCCATGTATCCCTCAAGGACATACCCACACCATTTTCTTAAAGAAGATGTGCAGTTCTCTTATTGGTACAAATTAAGTTAAATCAAAATAGAACATGGCTATTTTATCCAAATCTGAAAACGAACATGACTAGTATTTGGCATTAATTCTTTGCTGATCTTTCGCTGAGCTTCTGAATTGAAAAGAAGGTCAACAAAATCAAGTGCAGATAAATGGCCACCTGGTGACAGACAAACACAGCACACAGGGGAGATAACTCACCTCTACAAGGTAGAACTGTTAATAGGGTCTGTTGGCATCCTTGGGTCGCTTGAGCTGAACCTTCAAGCGTTTCATTCCAATCTGGAAACCATTCATAGCTTGTATGGCTGCCTGAGCACTAGCAGGATTGTCAAAACTCACGAAGCCTGGCGAATATAAGATACAGTTAGATTGATAAGGAGAAACACACAGAAAGAAGTGATTGTTGAATTGATTAAAGCTGAGCTAAACAGTTATTCATTAATATGACAACAATGTTTCTGTTTGTGCTGATTTCATCGGGTTTTACAACATACATAGACTTAAGGTTATGGTGGCATTTGAAATCCAATAAGAAAACCGACTTATTGCTTACTGGAAAAATAATGATAATAATGTTCCCTCCAGGGTCATTGCAAGTATTTGAACATACAGCCTTCAACCATGGATCTCACTGAAATCAACCGCCCACTCATTTGAAAGAAAGAATGTTGTCCCTGTTAGTAACTTACCAAAACATTTGCTCTGATTGGTAGCTCTGTCTACGTAAACCTTAGCGCTGATGACGTTTCCAAACGGCATGAACATTTGAGCGAGTTCGGGATCACCAAACTCCTGGGGGAGGTGATATATGAACAGATTACACCCTTCAGGGCCTTGGTCTGAAACAACAACAACAATAAATACATTAAAACAGTTGAAAAAAAAAAAAAAATATCCAAAAGATTTATTACTCTAGACACATCTATACAACCAAGAAGTGTAGCATTTCCAAAATGTTGGAAAGTTAATTTTTCTCCATTGCTAAGTAAAGACAGCATTGCTACTCTTCAGACAAACTGCCCTTAGCAAGAAGGCTGTCCAGTTCTGAGAAAAGCTAGATTAAAATTCTACGGAGCTATTGTCTTCAGAACAAATGTCACAAGTTTCCAAGATGAGACTAAATGAAATTAAGCTCATAGTCAGAGATAACTTGGTTTTAACAGGTGCTTCTAGACTTTATATTCTTAATATAACTACTCGTTGTGTTTGGGGATTGACAATGTCTTAAGATTGTTTCCATCGCTGATCAGTCAGCCCATAGGCCAAAGGAAACCAGTCTCACTGGCAATGAACAAAACATATAAGATGGAAAACATTGGTATGGATAACAACTTCTTAGTTCATTAGACACTACGTTTCTATCTCATTCCAGAGATTGTTATCAAGTATGAAAAAACAAGACATATTGTATGTTTGTTTGTTTGATTGGGGTTTAACGCAGTGCTTACGGTTATTTGACTAATATGATGACATGCCAGCCCAATGGGTAAAGGAAAGCACCCTCAACTCCACTGGCACCAAACAAAGACAAGACGGGACAAATACAGAACAATCAAAGAACCAAATACACATACAGATCAGTTTCCTGTTGCCCCAGTGCTCTTTGAGCTAAACATCCTTCCAACCACTTGGAAAAACACGACAGAAGACAGTCAACAGATGAGCTTAGCTCAGAGAGGACCGGTGTAATTGAACACTATGAACTTACCCTCTTTCTGGGTGGCGGGCACAATGGTGGCATGTTGTGCCAGAGCCTGTTGGAATTGTCCGTAAGCAGCAGGGTATGTGGCTGTAGGAAGAGATCATGATTACTGAACACACATTCATTAATGGGAGTTTAATACGCTGATCAGGGGTATTTCACTTATATGATTGTTTGTTTGTTTGTTTGATTGATTGGGGTTTAACGTCGTACTCCAGGGTATTTCACTTATATGATGGTTTGTTTGTTTGTTTGTTTGATTGGGGTTTAACGTCGTACTCATGGGTATTTCACTTATATGATGAAAATGCTTATATAAAAGCATAAAATGTGGAGTATTTTGCAAATTTCTTAAATGAATGTTCTCAATTGCTATGTAGAGACAGTTTCTCGACTGACTTGTTTGTTGATTTTTGGGGGGTTCAACAGTGATCAAGGGTATTTCACTTATATGATGGTGACCGTTAAAACTATGCTATAAAAGCATAACATTTGGAGCGTTTTACTGATTTGTAAAAATAATGTTCTCAATTGCTATGTACAGACAGTTTCTCTATTGGCTTGTTTGTTTGATTGGGGCTTAACGCCATACATTTCTCTACAGGAGAGATATTTGTATAAGCCTGCAAACAAAGTGGGACTGCCATTGATTGTACTTAAGAGTATTTCACTTGTATGACTGCTGATTGATTGATTGATGTTGTACGGCATCCTGCTTAAGGGTATTTAACTTATGTGGCAGTGGTGTATTTATGCACAACCATAAAATGTCAGGAGCTTGAAAATAAGGGCTTGATATGGGGAACCAAAAATATTGTGAATTTCTGAGCATTTAATCCTTCACTTGAATATTTCATGAGCTGTCTCAAATACTAATTGAGGAACTAACCTATTCCGGCGTATGGCTGAACACCGGTGTAAGCTTGCTGTAGTGGGTCGCCGTTAGCAACGGTCGGAGCTGAAAGGAGCACTGAGAATTAGAAAAAAACCAACAACAACAAGGGTTAAAATGTGTTAAGAAGCGTCCATATACACAAGCAAAAAGGTGACAAAAACACACACAAAAATAAAACAATTCTATCAAAAGGATATCAAACTAAATAAACATAGGGCCAGATTTTCTGTATCAGCCAAGAAAAACTTTGGTACCTTTGTTAACAAGAAGGTATCAATTATGTTTGTGAATTGTAGCGGGGAAATGACTCGGACAGTGAATCTCACGGACATTTTCAGTTTTGATATTTTCAGCAAGGTCGTAATGTTTGTGTTGAAGGTCAGATAAATGAGGAGGTATCTATTCAGATGGATTGATTGGTGTAATGTCCGGCTATAATATATTTGACCTAATGTAGGCAATGTGACTAAATACATGTAACCATGACAACAACCATAACATGTGAGGTGTTTCAATGTGTTTCAAAGATAATGTTTATTGTTTGTTTGATTGGGGTTCAACGTCATAGGGTATTTCACTTATATGATGATGATTTGTCCACTTCACAGTGTTCCTTGCCTAATTATGGTGGAATACAGGGAAGAAACCTCATAAAAGCCGCCAGTGTGGAGTGAAGGCCCCATGACTATCGCTTTCTTAAATATGGCGTTAAGCCAAAGGGCTTGTTGTTTTCAATACTTTGAGTAGCCATTACATTCACTAGGGGTTCATGTTGAAGTAACTCATCTGGCATGTAGTCTAGGGTCTTTCTTTGTATCAGACATATTGCCAACTTCTCACTAGGTCTTTCCTAAATATAATCAAAAACCACGATAAAAAAAACCAAAACGTTACTCCTGCTGGAGTCGCCTTTTTTGACTTCCCCAGATACCGGTGGTGGGTTTGGGACTTGAACCCATGATTTGCACATCTAAGGGTGATCAATAGTCCGACATGCTAACACGTGTCGGTGCATTTCAAAAGAGGAAATAATTTTGTTGTTGTTGTTTGGCTTAACATTAAGGCATATGCCAAACTCAATGTTTGTTCCACATTTTGAATGTAAAACAGCAGTTTGTCACCTAGGAAGGGGTGAGGGGGGAGGATGGGGATAAAACAAAATAATAAGACAAGGCCGTACGGTTAAAACATGTATTAACACACAGACAGAGACACACAAACAGTATGGCAATTAAGACACAACCTGAACATTTATTACAATTTTACACTTATTTTACCCCATGAAAATATCAAAACATTTGAGAAACTACATCGAAGATAAACAATAAAATATAAGTTTGTATTGTTTACGAATGTTTGACACTCCATTGAAATATTTCAAACAATGAATAAACTACATCAAAGGGAGAAATTTAACTGGCTTTTACTTTGGCTGATTTCAATAAATTATTTGTACATTTTCTCTTTACATGTACTTCAAACTTTTTTAAAGGTATTTGCAGCTATCAAAATTTGAATAATTTAAATTAATGTAAATCATTAAAATTTCAAGAATTTCAAGCTATTATTATAATGCTGTATTATTGTCAAGCTTGTTAGTATAGTCATTAACACATACACCATGCCAATCAATGCATTTTAATTCATTAATAAAAAAACTCCAATATGCAAATTTCCTTTACCGCACTAATCTACCATGCAAGAATTGTAATTTATTGTTGGAAACTATTTGTTAAAAACTTCTTCAAATTTTGAATATTTTTTTACGGTCATCTAGCATGATGAGAACTACTACCTTTTACTAAGCCCATCCCCCCCCCCCCTTACCTCCCCGAATATGTAATTATGAAAAATAAAATTAACTAAAAAATTTCCCGAAATGTTTCTAACAGAAGAAAACTACATTTTGAAATCTAGTCTTGAAATGAAGAAGCCTAATTTGGAAATTAGAAAGGGTCCCTCAAAGTGTTTAAAAGCAGTCAATTTCAAGATATTTTTAACAGGTAAATTAGGAAAGTATTTTTAACAGGTAAATCAAGAAGTTTCATGCACCTGGATAATGATGGATGCCGTTAGCGTAGACGTCCGGGGGTTGGCCGTTCGCTTGGGGCAGAGGGAACGACGCCATTGTTGGGGACAAGACATTTGCTGGTGCACCATTTATCGGAGAGGTCCCTGCAGTAGCTATATTACCATGGAAACAAGAACAGACATCTGTGCAATCAACCATTAATTGTAAACACAAATATATAATATACAGAAATATAAAAACATTAAACACACTCAAGAGAATTGCACACAACAGTAAGAATCTTGGGAATTCTTTTGCTTGAAATTAACTCATTTGTTTTTAAAAACAATAAAAAAAATGAAAGAATATTCCATGATCATATGAAAGCATGAATAATATTTAAATTTAAATTCAGTTATGATGGTTATATTTTTTTAACAACAAAAATATATTTTATAATAAATTTTTAAACAAAACAGTTGATAAATGTCAACCAAGAGGAAAGCTCAGGAAAATATAAAAACAAAATAAATAGAATTCAAGCAAGTTGGAACAAAATTCTTACCATAAATTACTTTAACCAGACATCCATAACACATAAAAAACAAAAACTATTGATCCAATATTTAGTGGAGGAAGATGTAAGTTAAATTATTTTAACACCCAATAATTCAGATCTTTTAAAGACGAATTAACAGGAGAAACACTTATTCCACTAATTATTCGATGTTTTTAAAATGTAAAGGGAAAAATTTGCATGCCGGTATAAATTCAAACAATGGACTTTTGATTCGGGGCAGTCTTTACCAACTGATTGATTGGTGTTTTACACCCTGCTTAAGATAATTTCACCAGTATACAGCCACACTAACACAATCATAAAATGTGAAGCGCTTTGCTCTTTTTTAATATTAATGTTTCTCCAGTGAAAATGCAGACAGCATAATCGCACTGAGAACAGCATAATCGCACTGAGAACAGCATAATCACACTGAGAACAGCATAATCGCACTGAGAACATACAGCCCATAACCAGAGACATGCAAATTCTTCTTCCTTTACATTTATATTTATAGATATTAAAATGTATACAGATATAAGAAACAATG
>JARDVA010402753.1:3672-16471 GCA_030265315.1 Mopalia swanii | reverse complement strand
TTTTTTTATTAACTGTTTTGTGAATAAATTTCAAATGCCGCTCTAATTACATAATGCTGCTATCGCGTTTTTTATTTTACCTTTTGTAGAATAATTTACACCTGTCGCCATAACTATGTAATTTTTTTATATAAATATATTTATTTAATTGTTTTGTAAATCTTTTTAAACTTACGGCATAATTATATTAATTATTTTACTTTTTTAAGAATAAATTCAAACTCCTTTTACAACCGTGAATGTATTTATTCATTTATCTACACCGTTTTTATAAGGTTATGAATTAATTCATGAATTTATTGTTCGTTTCTTTGCTCCATCATTCATCCATTTATCCAACACTTTGTTGAATACATTTTAATTCCCACCAATATTTTTTGTTTGTTGTTCGTTAATTTATTTAGCTGTTTGGTTATATCATTATTATATAAAGTTTATTATTATATTTATTTATGTGTTTGATGAATAAATTCCAACTCCAACCGTTATTATGTAATTCGTACCATTTATTAACTTAACTACTAATATGTGGTGAATATTTTCAATTGCCTTCCGTCCTATTATAAAATGTCTTATCATTGTGCTTGGTATTTTTCGGGTAACTCCCTCCAATAATTTCACTCCGGAGCAGTTAATAAGTGCGTCGATATAGACCAGTTATCGCACACTGAATGCATCATAAGGAGGTGGCAAGACATTTTCAACGTCCCCTTAATTTTGCCGCCAATTTGATATCGCGATACCATGATTGTACTTTGTTGTCAAATGACGTCCCAAATCCGTCCATGTTTTTCTGTAAAGTTCTCCTCGGCTCGTGTACAACAATTTATAATACTCACCGGCAATTCCAAAATCCCAAGATCTTTGTACGATATTATATCAAAATGAAAAAGGAAGAAAAAATAAATAAATTTGTAGTCTGAAAAGATTGTCCAACTCGAGTCCGTGCATAACGATGACTATACCACTCTCACCATCTGCATCGAAAACCATAGCATCCTGAACGTGATTATGATAATTAAACTCCAGTGATCGTTACACACAGGCTTATATTTCAAGAAATAACTTGTTTAACTGTTTGGGAAATAAATTCAAACTCTTCATATTATTATATAGATATATTGCACAGTGAAGTGGAAAAAAACCATGAACATTACTCTATGAAGTGGAGAAAGACACAAGTAGGTTATCCTTTCAACCAACCAAAAACTTATTATCCACACTTTAGTGTGCATTATTCTTTCTATTGTTTGTATTATCACGTTATCATCATAGCAAAGATAAGTTGGCGAAGTCAAATATTCTTTTCAATGTTTCTAGGACAATTTGAACCTTGGTGAGTTCGGATTAGTAGGACATTATACCAAGCACAGCGTCCAATAGAATGACACTATTCGTACCATCATGAGGAATGCCGTGACACCTGTGTTAAGTAACGGGCTGGTACAGGTACCAATGTAAAGTGATCATCGTCACGAAGTCATTTGACGCTCAACAGTAGTAGCGATAAACGGTTGAAACAAATGTGACAGCCGGGAAATATCACTTTTACAAGTGAAAGAAAGAGAGGATATTTCACAGTGATGTTTGAATACTATCAATATTATACTCCAGTGAGTGGTGAAAGACGCGAATCGTTAAGTGGATTGTTCTTTGAGCCATTAGACAGAGTAGTATTATGGTATTCTCTCTTCACTGTCCAATAATGCTTTTATTATTTATATCAAAGATGAATTCGTAATCAAATTATTTTGCGAATGTTTCTATTTTAATTCGAAACTGTGGGACTCGAAATGTTAGGTCAAATAGACGTACGTTATGCACAATATGATAAGTCAACGTGCGGCTTAAAGTCATTAAATTGCGTGATAGAAATAATATCTTCTAGACAGGCCAGGCAATAAAACTCACATCAAACTAAAGAACAAAATAGGTACTGGTAGCGTGGAGTAAAACTGACCACATTACATAGTGGACTATGTAATACAAATTCAGTATAGGAAAATCGGTTGTACCAGTCCCCAGAAAGAATACTAAGAATAAAACGGATTATTCACCATCATGTATTATTTTTTTTTAACTATAGGGCCGTAATATTTTATAAATGATTGATTTAGCGATGAGGAACATAATTCATAGAACCAGTGATTGAAACACACCTAAATATTATCCTCGTAATTAAGATAATTTTTCTGAAAAAATGCTCGAATCTTTTTGGTGTCAGTTAACCTATTTTCGTGGGAAAAACCATGTTAACAGAATGAGCGTAGTCCGATTCCACAGGTTTGCTATGAAGCTTGTCAATTATGTATGCGGTATCATGTTAGCCAAATGAGGCAGCTATGTAGAGGGCAAAATGGTTTACTTACAAACGCTGTGAATTGTTCAACACGATCACTGCATGAGAAAACAAGAAAGCACGATTTTTTTTACCTCTCCCTGGCTTTTTCTCTTGGTCCTAGTTTATCGGACAACAGAGATAGCCATAAATCACTGCACTAAAAGATTAAAGAAGAAATTTAATTAGCATTCGCGTTGTTGTGAGCAGTGCAAACACGGCGATAGAGACTGGCACTCTTGATCTAATATCGAAATAAAATATATTTGCCGTTTCGTGACAGTGGGGTATATTTGAAAGGGTGTGGTGGTACAATTTATGGCCCTATGCCACCGACCACAGGAGATGCATGTTTGCTTAAAAAAATATCGTTTAAATACTATTAGCTGGCGCGGATGGGAGTGCGAACGTACAAACCCCATGGTGGCATGTTTATGCGTGCACTTTATGCAGCCGTTTGTTTGAGAACACCAGATGCAAACTCTATCCGTATACTACATAACCTTATTTCAGACTATTTCACTTCATCTCAAACCCTTTCAACATAAATTATAAATTGAAAAGGAATAAATACATATAAATAATGATCAGCAATTCATATAAATGACATCCGTGTTAATACTGTTTCATAAGGAGTTTCGTAACTGTCACATCGCTCCGAGCAGTAAGGTATGAGATAAAACACAGGCTGTCTGATGGTGCTGTTCTTGTCTACAGGTAAAACGCTTTGATGTAAGATAAAGCTATTTGTAAACAAAGGGCATTACATGAGTACTTCAAGAGGCAGCCAGTATTTCTAGTTAGAGGGTGTGAACACACACTTTAGATGTTTTCAATTCGGACTCTTCTCTTGACCTCCCGTGATAAGCATCTCTTTGATTCCATAGCTGCATTAAGCAGTTAATTAAATGTGAACCCGTATCTTTTAAATCAAGTAAGAGACACTTTCACCGTGGCAATTAAGTCCACGTGAAAGACTTGCGTAAAATACAAGGATCAAAGAGAAGGTGAGCTAAGATAACCGAATGCAATTACTCACACATTAATTGATGACATAGCTTATCCAATAGGGTTATCCACCGAAAGCACTGTTCACATTGTTGTTCTACTCAAACAACTGAATATCAGTCACACAAACACAAAATAGCTTTAAGTCAATTAGACAATTTTATACAGTCAAAACGAATTAAAATCAAAACAATAAATGTTTAGGGGAAATTAAAAGCAATTAATATATCTTTGTATATACATCTATAATGTCAATGTACAGAAAGACAATTATACTTGGCTCCATATATGTATATATTTCAATTTCGTCGTTTTCAGTTCAATATGATTTAAAAGAATACTTTTATATTTTTGTTCAACTCTTTATCCGACTTAACAAGCATATTAAGGCATCCTATTTGTCCATACGTTTGATCTTTTCAGGTTATCGAAATAAAATCATACAATTTTACCGGATTAAAGTTTGGTGCACAAAATGACAGCGATAAGTTCTTTCGTGTTGTAGTTTTGCTGATAAAAATCAGTTGTTTTATCTTGCAATCCATGCATCTGTATCTATAGCTGATAAAGCAAGCATCTCTACAATCAAGCAACAAAATAAACGTGAACTATTTGAGTTGAATATGTTTGCCGTAATCGTGCAGTTAGATCAAAATGTATATTGAATGATGTCGTCAAATATGGAATGATTTATCTATCTCTGTACAGGTGTTGTATAATTGTGTCTTTTACAAGTGTCCACTCAGAAAAATCCTGAGAGTGGGTTTCAGTTGTTTAATCAGCTTCCCAAAAGATGGACAAGAAACTGAAATGATAAAACACAGAAGTGACGGAAAGAAAACATACTGAGACAAAACCACATTAGCGACGGAAAGAAGCCAACACAACCATATACACACTGTTTAAATGTTTCTGTCCTGTGATACAGGATTTTGTTTATAAAGCGATGAGATGAATTGATTTTATGTTAATCTGTGTTTGTGGCTCAAAGTAAAATTTAAAACGTTAAAATTATTTTTAGCCCGAATACTGGTCTAATCGTTTCGTTATAATCATTAATGTTATATAGTCTTTGTCCTTAATATATTGGGGAAAGGAAATTTGTGGGGTTTTTAGAATCGTTAAACGCATAATTTTGGGAAGTACTGCTCAAAATGTGCTTTCGAAACCCAGATCAAGACGTTAAAAAAACCTGCAGCTTGTAATCATGTTCATTAGTACACCATAAACATACAGCTCAATTTGTAACGAAAAACTTGATAAATTTTTCAGTATTAGTTATTGGATTTTTTATTTCAGACAAAAGCTTTTTTAAAAAATGGAGTTTGTCTAGAGCATAGTGTGACTGTTCAAAGTCTACTATTTTCTATATCATAATTATATTTTACAAAGGTTTAGGAAATTCCACAACTACGGTTTAAGCTCGTTGTTAACTTCACGTAACAGAACAGTATGATACAATCAAGAAATCCAGTGAGTGAGAAATAAAACACTCAAACGACAGATAGCATCATTTCAGCAATTATGCAGATTCTTTTTTATCAAGATAAATAACAGTTTTGTTGCTTCATGAGTAAAATGTCAGTCAGAGAATTCTTTCAAAAGATTTCTGGAAAAGTACACGTGTATATTTCGGTTACCGCCTTGTCTTGTCGGTGTTGGAACACGTGTGAAAGTGACAGCAGTCTGAAGGCTGCACGAGCTGTCGTCATAGCAACCATGAGATGCCAAGGAGCCTGGAATGCGGTTGTTGTCAATGGCCCATCCGTCATTTCAGCGGGCGATGACAAGTCCTTATCTTGAGGTGGCCTCTATCTTGGCACCCAACCACACCTTTTGCCTTACCAATAGCTGATGTAGACCCGAGGTATGGGCTGTTTGTTTATAGTCTAGAAAATAATCACATTTCCTACCAAAAGTATATGTTAGAATGTTTTAAATGTAAAATGAAAGTATTTATTCCGTAATGATTTTTTAATTATGATAATTTAATAATATTTTGATAATGAAACGGTGACAATAACATTTCAGAAAATGAATAAGACGAAAACTTTATTTCCATTAATTTTCTAGGATAGTTTTGTAATACTGACCGGAGTCTATGAGAAAGAAGAATGCATCACATAATTAATAAGAATTTAGAACCTAATCTTCAATCGCCTTCAAAACAGTCAAACGGTAGCTACTTGTTTTCTGTCGTTTTTAAAACAATAAAATCTATGCTAATTTATCTGCTATAATAAGTAATCAAAAGCACATAAGATACCAAAAACTATATGAGAAACATGACAGGGTTTCAATTCAGAGAATTTATTCCTCAGCAAATTACAAGGATGATTTTAATTTAATTCTGTAGTGACCATGGACATTGACACAATAATAAAGGTAAAAATATCTGTTATTACCTAAATATTGGCATTTTTAAAATCTAAATCCTGACAAAAGGATAAGATAGATAAATTAGAAAAGAGAACAATTTGTAATTGATTTTAAAATACCAAAACAGCCTTATTAAAGGCAATTTCTATCGAGTATGAACAATGGAGAGAAGACGATAAGTGTTGTTCAGTTATAAAATACAATAGTTTACAATACTAATTTGAAGTAAATAAAAAGGAATATATATGTTAAAAAACAAAACAAAACATCTTGAATTTTAATCATTACAAACTACAGCCAGAAACCAAATGTGTAACAATTGCAACTATTTGGAATTGGACGTTTATTTATATGTTGATGGATTATAAGAAAATGTATTGAACAAAACTAAATTTAAAATGATTATAAAGGTCAAGTTTTGTAGGTCAATGTCTTTGACTATAAGAATGTTAATCAAATAAAAAGGGTCTTGATGTGCCAAACAAGGTCAACTGCTATCGTCAATTAAGAGCCATTGATCAGTCAACATTCATTTACTACGGCCACTGACAAATGTCCATACAAGTCTTAAGATCTATTCTTGAGGTTCAATTTAGCGGATAGGGTTAAAGGCTAGCGTAATGTTTACCCTCACAAATCAAGCCTTCTGTCCCCCCAACCTCCACTTATTGTGATCCTGCCTCTTACTAATCACCCTAGAATTCCAACTGACGAGTTGGAGCAAATTTCCAACATCGCAAAAGGCAGAAATTCATAATTATATCTGTCAACAAATGTACTGTAGGGGCCAAGTTTAATTACTTAGATCGGAGAAGTTCTGCATCGCGGTGCTCGTTGTGGCACCCATTACTACTGCGTCCACCAACAAGCGTCCATCAGAGGGCTCATCAGGCTACATAATAACACAAGCCGGTTAGGGGTGATAAATGACGCCCTGTCCGACCTCGCCGACTTACCCAGGCCCGAAATGACAAAGACACGGCCACCATTATCTCAACCCTTCCTAGCACTGTGCGCTGATGAATTTTGCGGATGGCCAATTTCAATGGCGATAAATCTTAGACGAAGGCCACTATCTGAAGATTTCAGAATAAATCGCCCATCGATGTAACAGGCCTGAAACTGGATGATCTTTTCTCCCCAAGAAGACGACTTTCTGGGTCTTGCTGCCTAGATCTGCTAAAGTCGTTAGAGCAGTTGACTGGCTTCTCTTGGCAAAGTTTGTCCAGCCATGTGAACACTCTATCCAATAGCCAGGCCAATAGATCACTTTCACGACTCTTGTCTTGTTCTAGATGTGTTTTACAAAATGTCTACAAAATATCGGATCCTAATCGCACTTGTCTGTCTGACCGCAAGGCCGAGAACAAACAAACAGAGAGTCCGTAAATCATCGAGAATCATTAAATGAAATCAGCCGAGAGGGAAGTATGAAATTTAAGCGAAGTTGTTGAAGCTATAGGATTTAAAAACAAGTTAAATATTTTTTAAAGAAAGTTTACATGGAACTTTTTATTATGATTATTATTTTGAGAGTGTGGTGGCCATTTTGTAACATTTTGCGGCCAAATTCTGACAGCAACCATATTTGTGGTTTCAGAATAACAATGTTACGTTTCTCAGTGTAATAATAAAGATACTGCGGGTAATTTAAGACAGATGACCATTCCATGTCATTTTATCTGTTCTACATAGAGCGTGTATTTGAAAGATGTAAACATGACAGTGAACTGTTTTATTAATTGCTGGCTGTCTTTTTGCCCCAAAGCGATGGTTTCACTGTACAGGGAAATTGTATTATGAGAAACAATAATTCACTTAGCTTTCCCCAATTTAAAATTAATTCCATTTAATTGAGACCCTCTTTGACGAACTAAAGGTTAATTTCGCACAATTCAAACAGAATTAAATATAGAAAGTGTCTTACCGAAAAGATATTAAACAGGAAACCCTTGCTTAGCCCGTTGCGCAACCTCACTTGTTAATTCCGGTGCAGCCTCCTCAGGTGACGCTAGTACCCGGATAAACGTTCCATCGTCACGCCAGTCACACCGGATAATAAATACTTGATCGCGGTGAACACGCACATCTAGCTATCTCCAGGCTTCCAAACAGACCCAGCGCTGGCGCTATTTTTTACTGTTGATATTTCAACTGGTATCATTTGTCATGATATTTTATTTAGAGGAAGCCGGCTGTTTCTTGTTGTCAATGTTACTCAGTATTTTGACAGTTAAGCGAAGAATGTCGTTAATCACCTGTGGTCCACAACTTGCTGCCGGATGTGCTCATCGCCCATTCGTTTTTCTCTCCAACTCTTATGATAGCCTTCTCGGATATAATTGATTGGTTATGTAGAAATTTATAGTTTTCAAACTCAGACTAAATATCATCATTTATCCAGAAATTTCTTTAATATCTGTCAGACTAATAAATAAATGCAGTAATATATTTGATTTATCCCTATGTTTAGGCAGACACAACTATAGCCCAGTCTGTATCACGATTCATACGAAAAAACAACCCAGACGTTTTCACGTACAAGGGGAGATAATCGATGCTAGCTTTCAGATGAAAAAAACTCGTCATGATCACTGGAAAAATTCTCACTCGATCTTGTCTCTTTTATCCTACTGCAGTTATTATTAACAAAAATAAGAAAGATAACAACATAAAACAAATTTGAAATTAAACCTGCTATATTGTCAAATGTAAAGGAATAAAGTATTTGGACTACATAGAGCTAGACATAAAAAATATTATATTCGCATGCATATTACTTTTACATTTATATATTTTTATTGTAGAGAATTACTCAAAGCAGTGTATGTACTTCAGGTGTAAAAATGAGGTATTTAAGTGTCATATTAACTGAAGCATAAATTGTAAACAAAAATGAAGGCAGCGTTTTGTGCGGTTTCAAAGATAATTTCACCTCCTTTTTTATATAATATTTTTTTAAAAACCAATCTTGTTATAAATCTTAGTTAACTCCGTTCCTTCCTCTTTGAAAGCTCGTTAGATAACTCACAAATCAATCTGCGTGTTAGAAATGGTCACATTTACGTTCTCTTGATGTTCTTTTATGTGTTTTCAATGCACATTTATGTGTTTTAAATGCTGGAGATTCTATCGCGTTCCGCGCTCAATTAATCCCCAGAGAGCTCCAAACAATCAGCCTCGGGGATTTATGTCAATCGTAAATATACGAAATGTACAAAAATGTTATTTTTCAGCGCTTAAAGTTCAGTTATTGCCGCTGAGGAAGAAGGGAAGCGCGGCAACATCAAGACAACTGGAAATGGCCGCTTGACACGAAATTTCACACTGAGCACTAGTCGTCTATATATGGTGGGTCAGAGATCTGTAAATCAGCAAAAACAAGGTGGGAATTTTCTCCTGGGGTTTGGAATGTTTTATTTCACTGTGCGCGTCAATACTGGTAGAATCCCGATCGAAGCCCATGGGAAGGCAAAAAACACTGTTTCTATCAGTTTAAATCAAAACGCTTTATTTTGAGTCAGAGCTCCGGTGGGAATATCTTGCTAATTTGAGAGACGTTTCTCACGTTCTCACGAGAATGCACCCAACAACATGTGACTTCTGTCTATTGTCTCACGAAATCTCCGGCCACAATCAACCGCCATTTTCTACAGTATTCTGAGCTCAACGTAGCGATATCAACCCAACAGTTCTATAGATATATTAATTACTTATTTTTTTAGGAGAGGTTTTGTTGTAGTAAAGCTCCATGAAGATAATTACCCGTCATCCTTATAAAATTAAATATAATGAAACATATAAATTGTAAACAAACTTTAATGGTCTCATTCTGGTGACTAGTGCTGAATCAGAGTAAATGCTTTTCTTCTTTGCGGTAAAACGTTGTTTCATTTAATTTCGACACTTATACTAATTCGCCATCCTTTACATATTTAAATTTTACACAAAATTTCAATGCCCCGTTGTGGCTACTAGTGCTGTATCATATTAAATGCTTTTATTATTTGCAGTGAACTTTGATTATTTACAGTCAACTTTGATTATTTACAGTCAACTTTGATTATTTATAGTCAACTTTTCTTTTCATATCATTTCAATATTTATGATGATCCTCTATTCTTTTAGTGAAAATAAAAATAACAATTGTACACAAAGTTTAAATGTCATTCACATTCTGGTGACTAGGGTTTTAAACAAAAAGCATACATTTCTAAGCAAACTCTAAGAAATCCGATGATTTCCTCAAGAATCTGTTGGCTCGTTATTATTGTTGAATCTGGTAATAGTTAAATAACATCTCTCTACGATAATACATCAAATTGAAAAGTAGGCCTACTCTTGTATAGTCAGTAAATTGTTGTGTGTAAACAGAGCAATGATTTTCGGTAAACAAAAATAAACAATAAAAAATTTCTAATAGAAACTTAAAGTTTGTAAACTTGTTGATGTCGACTTCCTGTTCAACAGTGTATAATCTATAAGATGTCGACGTTTAAGTCATTGAGAATGTTTTAAATGTCAAAATGTAAAATTATCCTATAGATTATCTTTCTCCTAAATTGGAAGTTAATAAAGATATATATATTTCTAGTGGAATTTGCCTGTCCCTAGCATTATCCCAAGTGAAATCCCGTATAAGCTTCTTAAACGTTATCACACAGGCACATAGATGTCGATTAATTGAAACCAAAGAATCATCTTATGTTCTTGATAAACTCCCAGAGAAAAGTTTCTAAATAGATCTTAATCTCGAATCGTTATGGTAACCTAGAGATATCTCGAGAGAAGGTAATAACCGTTGCCATGGTATATAACGGTATATAAAAAATATGTAGTAAATAGGATTTTGGGTGTTGGTTAAGAATAAATCAACCTGCCCACTGGTTAGTTAGTTTTTGGTTTTTGTTTAGTTTTAGTGCTTAGTGTTAGTTTTATTGAATGGCCTTTGTTATACCATACGTCACACCGTTTCATAGAATAGCAAACTAATTCCACATCTGGACACAATAATTTTCTCTGTAATTAAATTTAAAAAATAAAGATATATTAATTTATATCCTCTTATTGGTGATACACGAGTTACTGGATCTATCTTCATTTATATTTAATAAGCTCGTATATCTACAGTTTGTTTTGTTCTTCAATGACTAATTTGGATTAATAACAGCATAATTATACATAGTCCAAAAATGTTATCTGTATAATCAATTATTGTAGTACGGCCTCAATTTGCATTTTGTTCAATTCAGTTAAATTGCTTTTAGATTAAAAAAAAATTATAGATGTATTTAGGTGCTTATTAATTATATTTTACATTTATTTCTTTATTTCAAATTTCTTTCTCGTTTTCTTTTGCTAGACTCAGGTTGTCAACCTTGAGTAAAGACAGATTTCAGTTGATCTAATTCTCGAAAAACATCTTGTGCCAACTTCCCGCCTTCTGGGAATGTCTGTGGATAATTATCAATTGGTGTCCTTGTAAAATTCTCCTCTACATTTCCATGCCATATGGCAAAGCCAACACAGCTCTTGTCTCTGGACAAACCCAGACCATCTACTTCCAAAAGCCATTTTAACTTCTTCACAATCAATGGTCCTTATAGTGCCCCGTTCGAGGTGGACCACACGAGTTGACAAAGAAGTGGTTTGTAACCGAGCTCTTATACACTCAGTTAAAATGCACAAATGAAAGAACAATGACTTTCCTTGAAAGAAACAGTGAAAGCGGTGACATAACAACATGTATGCATTCGGCCTTTGCTACCTCTTAGTTCGAACATCATTTCCACTGATATCAATGGACCTCTTATTTTATGATTTCTCTATAGGTTGTAAAACCAGATGGTTTCCCATTGCTGTAACCATTGCTAGTACCTGGCCTTCTCCTTAACTATTTAATATATAGAAGACCACCACAACACAAGCGCACAAAGCACATGCTATAAAGTGGTGCATTTGATAAGCAGATAAAAAACACCACTATATGTAGCGTACCAAATCGTCAGCGATAATAATGTACCTTTTATAATAAAACAAGCGTATATTACGATACTTTTGTAGGCACGAGATTGCAATATGTTTGCAACGGCGTTATGAATAGGACATTAAGGTGCAGTTTATAGCACTTGATCGCTATATAATATTTCAATATTTGTTTCAGCAGTTTGTGGTTTTATAAAATATTCAATCATTTTACTTGTATTTTATTTCCATAAATGCGTTGTTGGCAATTTCCTTCAGCGGAGTTAGTGATGTGTTCTTTTAACGACTGGTGAAGAGCGGTGTTTGTAACAGCG
This sequence comes from Mopalia swanii, assembly GCA_030265315.1. Lineage (NCBI taxonomy): Eukaryota > Metazoa > Mollusca > Polyplacophora > Chitonida > Mopaliidae > Mopalia > Mopalia swanii. Next base: position 4,447 of record JARDVA010402753.1, on the reverse strand, counting down.
CGAGCTGTAAACGACTCAACCACTTGTAATTTCTGTGGGTACATTACCTCAAACCATCTGCTTCGAAATCCAAAAACACTCGAAACTCTGGCAGACTGGGCTAACAACTACTTACGAGGACTCAGTTTTGAAGAACTCTTCCCACTGTACAACGTCTCATAAAAATTCGATTTCGATTAGATGTGGGGAAATCAAGTGTCCCAGTTTGATCGGCGCGGATAGAAGGACATTCACAAGCAAGGAAATCGTAAAGACATCGCGGAAATGTACTTTCGATTGATTCCGGAAATCGTCAGCCAATTTGATTGGCGGACTGACATACGATCTTTAAACAGCGGATGCGAGGGCCCTTTTGACGTCACGCAAATATTACTGAATCTAAGAAACGAAACGATTGTCCTCCAGCAATGGGAATGTCTCTAGGATAGACTGCACACGAACCACTCACTGTATAGGAAATGAAAAGACAGCGACACAAGACAACAAAGTGAAATCCAAATGTACCTTCAGTTATTCTGTAACCCAGGTCAGCTATACGACATAAAACTAGTTTTCTCAAAACGATTATCATAGCTCCAAACTGATTGAATGCAAAGCGGAGACTCACCCGATATACCGTCAATAATCAGCTAATTTAATACACTATTCTTTATTGTTGGGGATTGGCACCAGACTTCTGCATCCAATCGATGTCAAAGTTCACAGTGTACAGGATAGAAGAATTACTGATTGTCAAATCAATAATGATCAACGAACTCAACTCCAGTTTGCTCAT
>JARDVA010401643.1:5635-16475 GCA_030265315.1 Mopalia swanii | reverse complement strand
TGAATGAATGAATGAATGAATGAATGAATGAATGAATGAATGAATGAATGAATGAATGAATGAATGATGTTTTATTTAGACTTTCATCATGCATATTCTGTCTATCATTGTTTCATTCTTAAATGAAACACATGTAATATAATACTAACCCACTTTACCGAACTTTTATATGCAACTGTATTTCGAATCAGTCAAGATAAACATATTGCAGTAAATAAATAACAGTAGGCCTACATGCGGTCATATAAGTGGAATGATTAGAGTGCGACGTAAAACGAAAATCAATCAGTAAGCTTTTTTCAAAATTTAGAAATAGCTGTATCTTTATTGGTTTGCTCTGATCATGAGCGCACAAGGATCGAACTTTATCATTCCTCGGAATCATTCAGATGGCTGCATATATATGGTGTTCAAAACAGGAAAAGGAGAGAGAGAGGGGGGAGAGAGAGATTGATTTAGCAGTGTGTAATGTAAAGTGACCAGTTAATGGTGTGCACGCCAGGTCAATAAAACGACTACAAGACTTAATTGTATATTAAATATAGGCTCAATTTCCATTAATTGCCTTTCACTTACGATCCGCGTTTATTTATTAGACAGTTCTTGGGATAGGCCGACGTGTATTTGTAGTCAAGGTCTGTGAGAAATCATGATGTGTTGGACGTACGGTGGAAAGGATATTAAACCGGTTATAGTGTTTACTCTCCTGTGTTTATTAATCTTGAATCGAATGCTATCAGAGATTGAGAGAGGGTCGGTTTCACGAATGCACGTTAAGTGGGCTCGAACAGCACGGCTATACTAAACCAACTCCTCTTCAGTGTTTGTCTATGTAAGTGTTGAATAGGACGTCAATTCCGTGACAACTGTCAGTGAAATCACGTCAATGCGGTGATAGGTCCGTTCTTTTATCAATCGATCTCTTTGTCTAAATCATTGATAAATTATCCCAGGGACTCGGGGTATCGTGTGACATACAACGAGGGCATTTTGTTCATGCCGTATATAAAATAGTTCCGTATATGTATAGCCCCAGTAACTTAGACGTTTGTTTTTTATGTAACCTGAACGCGAAAATTACTTTTTTCTTGGAGCATATTAGACGACACTCGATATTTAAATTCCAATGTTATAACGATTAGATTACATTTTTATCCCCCGTGAGACTAAAAAAATGGTTATGGGAACCGGTACTTGCACATGTATATATTAACGCTTTTTCCTGAAATATCTAACTGTGGCCACATCTCAGTGTCTTGTTATTGATTTTGATTGGTTGAAACTTTGATCGCTTGATTGATGAATAGATTGATTGATTGATTAGTTGGTTGATTGTTTTTTTGCATTAATGCTTTAATGATTGAAGGATTGACTATTGTACTAATGGATTGATCGATCGATTGATTAATTGATTGAATCGATCGACTGATTGATATAAAAACGCATACACACAAAGGACATTAATAAAAACAAGCCTATAGAATAAAGGGATCTCGAAGAAAACATAAAGGACTATAAAAAGATCTTAAGCAAAATAAATCTGCTTCGACATAATACCGTGATTAAGTTTGAAACGTAACAGTGTCAGAGGACGGGCAATACAAACATTCAAACACGCGCCTCTGCCTTTCTATTCAGTCAACAGCAGCTTGCTAATATCACCTTTCTATACAGCTATAAGTTCGGTGATATTACAATCTCTTTGCCGCTACCTGTTTATTAATTCATAAAGCCGTGAAATATTTGAACTCGGGCGCCTAATCCATAAATTATTCGCAGATTTTTTATTCTTCAATGAAACTTCCTACACCTCACACCTGCCGCCTTTATAAGCTAACATAGCATTAGAATGAAATGACACACGCCGTAAAATGTGCTATATTTGTGACGCCTTTCTTCAAATGTACTTTACAAAGGTTCGTGATATAGTTTACGCAACATGTTCGAGAAATAAACATAAATAGGAAACGAGAACTAAATCGAAGCATTGGTTGGACAAATTGAATCATAAATTGTTTCACTGTATATTGCCTTTTATCATTGATTGAAAAGCATGTGAAAGTTAAGTTAGGATTTTGTTTCTTTGTCTGTGTTTGTTTTTAATTTTGCATTAGTTAAACCTCAATCTTTACATTCTATTACGTTTGAACTGGGGATAAACAATATGCCTGGAATTATTTTTGGCAAAGTTCCTTACTTTGACGAGTGTGCACATAGATTTTTGACCAAATGATTTTTTGTTCATTGGGAGTTAACGCCGTACCTAATGTTACTGCACTCATGTGACAGCGTGTCGGTCCAATGGGTGAAGGAAACCCGTGAGAGCACTAAAACAAACGAAAACAACACCGGACAATCATAAGACGTAATACAAAGACATCACGATCAGATCGGCTTCGAGTTGCCCCTTATCTCTGAGAGCAACAGGGCAGCTCCCTGTAACCACCCGCCCTATAAAAAAGACAAGAATCCTCTGTCTAAGTAAGACCAGTTGTTTAAGTACATTGTAACCACAAAAGTCACAAGTCAAAAGTGACGTAATCGACCCCTAGCGGAGAAAGGTGCAAATGATATAACAAATGTTTATACATGTGTACATACAAAGGCTGCCGGAAGCTGTATTGCTGTGGGGTTTGGCAAGGTTTTCCCTTTGTACCCCGTTGATTCCCTATCAGAATACACACTTGCACTATCTGGAATGCAGCTGTAAGGTGAAGCGATACACTACCAGGTCCAGCGCTTACATATCATTTACCAACAAAGTATTTGTTTCTGCGTACAACATCTGCCGCTATTAAAACATCACCTCTGGCAATTTTAATATCGTTACTGATGAATTAGAAGTCTGTATCAAAGTGACAAATGAACATGTAATTTTTTTGCAACCTATATATTAAATATATAGGAGATATAAGTGCGCACGAATCCATTTGTTTTTTATTTCTTTTTCGCAATTGTGTACTCATGTACTCTGTCTTTGTATCAATTCTGTTAACTTATGCGTTAAGAAACTTTGAGATTATGTTTTACGACAACGGCAGAAAGGCTAGCCAACATATGAAGTACAATGATAAATATGTGAACCATTTGATGATCCACTAAAACGTTCAGTCAAATAATAATGCGCACGTAGTGTTGTCCTTCCATTGGATTCCAATATATTGAAGACGTAGTATTAGTCTCCATACTTAAAACCAAATGGCTCCTTTTTCTGATTTCAATGGCGACTTTACGAATGTCTTGGATATATTACGTCTTCCGTCTAACTACTGAATATCACAGGATAAATAATGATATTGACATTTCCAGCCAAGTGAACCGTTTAGAGAATTTCAGAAACAACCAGTTCTTAGGTCAACGCTGGATTCCTTTGCAGGTGGTTTCTTTGGAATCCTTATTAGCATGCACTCAATGTTCTGAGGGTTTATTTGTTTGTTTGATTTAAGGTTATCTAACTCACGAAGGCGTGCCAGCGCAATAGAGGAAGTAAACTATCCTCGTCGACACTGGCAAGACAAGACAGGCCAAGTACAAGGCGCAATAGAGGAAGTAAACTATCCTCGTCGACACTGGCAAGACAAGACATGCAGGACAATCACAAGACGCAATAGTGGAAGTAAACTATCCTCGTCGACACTGGCAAGACAAGACAAGCCAATTACAAGGCGCAATAGAGGAAGTAAACTATCCTCGTCGTTACTGGCAAGACAAGGCAGGACAATCACAAGACGCAATAGTGGAAGTAAACTATCCTCGTCGTTACTGGCAAGACGAGGCAGGACAATCACAAGGCGCAATAGAGGAAGCAAACTATCCTCGTCGACACTGGCAAGACAAGGCAGGCCAATAACAAGACGCAATAGAGGAAGTAAACCATCCTCGTCGACACTGGCAAGACAAGACAGGACAATCACAAGACGCAATAGAGGAAGTAAACTATCCTCGTCGACACTGGCAAGACAAGGCAGGACAATCACAAGGCGCAATACACCACAAACAGATCTCCTGATCGGTTTAAAACACGATGCTCTCTATAGCTTCCGAAATATTCTAAGCATAATCTCAAATGTGTATACTTTCAGTTTGATTGGGGTTTGACGCCGCAGTAAAGGTTATTTCAACTACGCGACGGCGTGCCAGCAAATAGGGTGAAAGAAACCATCCTTGGTCCATCTGGCAATAAAAAAAATGTAATACAAAAACATCACAAGCACAACAGCTTTATGTGGCCCGATATAGCTCTAAGAACACCTAGCTAGCTGGGGCCAGTTGCTGTTAAGATGATTAGCTGCTAACACCAGGTTAAATCGCTACTACCTGGTCAGAGAAATTCCAGTCCAACCCTCCGCGTAAACTTATAGTACAGGTACTATTGTCTTTGATAAGGGTCTCACGCCATAGTTTTTGGCAACAAAGAATTCCAAGATACAAATGTGAAACTCAGACGTGGCGCAAAAAGACGGGGTGAGTAATATAATATGTTTACTAGTAGTCTTTGACCAGGCCACCAACCGCCCGCTAGGCTGAAACTGGGGGTTTGGGAACTGATTTAAAACTAGGTTAAAACTCCATGCAACTCGGCAAAACTGATTGCAACTGATCGGAGACCGATTCACGTCGATCTAAGCGCTCGTTCAAAATGAAAACAGTCAGTTTCATCGAATTGCACGTCCCACTTTCTGCAAAATTGCAGCGAGTTTGCCCTTTTACCAGTTGCACGAAGTTGCTACCAGTTTCATATCGACCTACGCTTGGCGTAAGGTATACTCTAGTCTTTACAAGATACGTATTCGCATCTAGGCGTAAGGGTAATTTTGTAAGTGTGTTACTTCAAGACTGATATATACTTCAACTGAAAAGATTAACTGGAGTCACTTTCACAAAATGTCGAACGACAATAAAATGTCGCATGATATTTCTTCACATACAGTTTCACAAGGCGAAATGTTATCATACGATTTTTTGTGATAATGGAATGTGTTCTGCTACTCTTGTGACGTTGTTTTAAGACTGCTCCACAGTACACCTAAATATTTGGAACATAGTTTTAGCCAAAACCTGCGACATTCGTAATATTTGTTTTTTATATTAGGTCTGTATGCAGGCTAGTAACTCCAACAAGATTGTTAATATACTTGTATTTGACGAACATAAATATAACACAAAAACACACACACCAAAGAAATGATCATGTATCAACCATTTTATTGTTCGACCCCAAATATAACTACTGTACAGAGAATGTAGTTCTCTTCAAATTACAACTAATTGAGAACATGAGGACTTGTCATAATAAAGACGTATCGTCACACACAATTAAAGTATTTAAAGGTTCACTTTATATCACATTCGTCTACAGTACAAACTGGTCATCTGCTAAACGAGAGACCACGTCAAGAAAAATAAATAATTACACCCTACCGTTATCTCATTAAACGGCAATCACTTATAAAATTATCAAACCTTTAGATTTCGTGCTTTGAAATACAGTTTCATGGTTTTGTCCATCCAATCAAATCTTTCCTAACAGTTTGCTGGACCAATGAAAGCCCATTTGCGAAACTTTCAACAAATCACACCAATCATTGTGCCGCTCTCCTGCTGGATGGAAGACGACTCGTCAAGCACTAAATTATCACGTGACCCATCACAAAAACGCCATCATTATTAACAAAGAATATTATCATGTTGTTTATAAACAAATGTTTCGATGCCAAGATGAGAAAAAAAATATTTGTAAAAAGTCGTCTGTACAGAATAATGTCTTGAAAAATACACATGAAACAAGAAAAGACATAGCGGAGAAATCGACATTGTTTGACAATCATCATGGATGAAGTGATCTCAAATTTGATATATCATTTTCATCTTTGGGATAAGACCCCCGCCTACATCAAAGTTGATCAAGTTATTACCTGAGAAAAGGGGTCCAGAGTGGGGGGAGACGCTGCCAGGAAATATCCAAGTGGAAGTAACAAACATTGAAATATGTCTATAACAGTCATTAGTTAGAAATTATATAGAGAATGTCGAGAGCTGGTTGTCTCTCTTAACTTAAGCTTCTCAGACTTCAATGCCACCTAAATTGCCTTACATATCCGTGCGAATGTCCTAAATCTTGGTCGAAATGCCAGTCTAAAAGAATGCTAAGTTTATTTGTTAAGCCTTACAAAGAGAGGGTAAAGCTAAAGAGACAAACTCAGAGTGATCTTTTATTATAAATAAGAAGTGAGCATCGTCCAACCAGAAGCCATTGTACTTACTGTTGTGTAATTGCGAAAATACATCACACGGGCACAGAAGTGTGTACTGAATAAAAGTACCCACAAAAGGCAAGAGTGCCAGTGTGTATTATCTACAATAACTTTAACAGGGAAAGCAGAACATATTTCTTGAACAGTCAATGTCATGACACTGTTTGGTCCCATTTGTTTACTCTAATATAAGCCACTCGCCAACAAACATGTTCAGAAATGGTTCGACCTCACCTTATGGAGTAGTAGTAGTCTATCACAAAATTATATTATAAAAGAAAATAAAATGTAGCCATATATTTTTAGACAGTCAAAATAAACGGCAGGTCTTTATAGGTACCACAAAAGATTTGCTAGATTTAAAGTACATTTGAAAAACACAAAACCGTATCCACCATTTGAGGAAAACTTTACACTTCTGCTGTAATCATTTGATGTGTAAACTATATTGATTAAACTCTTATAGAACAATAAAAATAATGATTTTCTATCCTCCAATTACTAAGCTTGAATCGTAATATCACAAGCCTTATTCCAACTTTTGTTTTACAGAGTGCCCCCATGCGGTTTCGTTGATCACTCCAGAAAAAGAGGTAGTTTCGTGTCTGCATATACCCAGGTTAATTATTATTCAGAGATCCACATTAAATTCAGCAGGCCAAAGTGAGCCTTTGCTGAGACTACTATGTACTGGTATTACATATTAACATGTCACACAAAATGAGTTATTTCCCTTTTCATAGTATTGGTGTCAGAAGTGGGATTGTTATATTTGATTTACACATACTTTGAACACACCAATGTAATTAACACCTTCTCAAGTCAATATATTTTATAACATTTCGACAGACATGTTTTTACAAGACTAGTATAGACATTATTACCCCTTGCTGTCAAATGTTAAGTAATTGCTCGTCAAAATATTTCAAAATTAATGAAAAAGAAGGCTCATAATACATTAATATCACACAGACACAGTTTAAGAGGGACTCTTGTGATAATATAACTGATTGTTTGTGTAATTAGTGTATTAAAAAATTATAGTTAAAATATAAGACAGATTTTTGAACTCTACAAAAAACATATTAACATAGTATAGGCCGGAATCATGACTGAAGAGCTTGTCACTTCTCCTATTTCTAGTTGACACATTCACATTGGTTTCTTCACAATTTCTTGTAACTTATATACATCACTTTCTTTTGAACTGGAACACTTTCATTGCATACAAAAACAAAAACCGTATCATCTCATCTTGAGAATTTGCTTAACTTAATACTTCACATTCAGTGGCTTGGGCATCCATTCTCAGAGAAATTAAATCAATATAGTTTATCATTGTAACACAGGGTAATCACTATGGTGCTTGCATCAAAAAAGTCACAAGGCTATTTTACAAAATGATAGGGGGGGTGGGGAGGTGCACTGAGCATCTATGGTGAACACAGTTTAAATAAAAAAAGGGACTTGAAATATCACTGTAAACAAGAGAGAAAAATCATTCACATGTTGCACCGTTAACAGTTATTTATACAAAGCTAAATGTACAGAAAAGTTGTCTTTCAAGACGCATTCGCTCGGATCTGGCATTGGTCGAAAAGGTATCACCGCATTACTGTCATGAAGCAGCCTTGTCTTAATACCATGACATACATACATCAGTAGACTCACAGACAAAATAAAGCATAATTGAAGCACTAATAATTGCAAGAACCATATATAGACCACAGTTAAAATATATACACTACATACAAGTACATAAACATAAGGCTTTCAAAGAATTACTCATACAACTAGTATTCATTTCCCATCGGTTTGTTTGTCTGAGTGAGGTTTAACACCTTACTTGACATCACTGGCAGCAAACAAAGACAACTCTGGACAATCACTTGCAAAGACACCATACAATGAGACCACAAATAGATTGGCTAGCTGTTGCCCCTCGGCTCTGAGAGCCACAGTGCACCAGAAAGCTCCATCCAACCACCAGCAGTTCTCAATGGACTAGGTTACTTCGGATTCTTTCTCAAAATCACTGAATTAAACCTTTCACCATCAATCTTTTACTGCAAAGCTGCTAAATGTATTACATTACTGGACATAAGATAATACCTCCGGTTTTCACTGTACACTCAACTAGCTTTTTCAAAAGCTTCGTGACTACAGTTAGCTGAATAAAACAATTTAATTCACAAAAATAACAAAGTAAAATTTTAATTGAAAACGGAGAAAAAAGTGAATGGCTACAATTATTCGACCTCAAACACAAAATCTCTAGTAATCAAAAATCACAAAGATCTCAAAATCATTTCCTCTTGGTGCTTCTTGTTTAATTAAACTTTTTCTTAAATAAACTAACTGTGACAAATTTTCCACAAAGAGATTCACGTATCAGTGCACAATGAAGGCAAAAATATTATTATTTTAAAGTGCTGTTCATATACAAGTTTTTAACAATTGAAAACAAAGGAGATTAACAATAATAGTCAGTGTTGCGTTTAATTGAATACTCCATGTTTAGTTTATAATATATATATATAGCTGCTTAATAAGGCTGTTCAACAAATGTAACATTATTAATGTGCGCTTGTTCTTGAAGCACTTGAAGTATTGTAGTCATCAAAATATTTGATTTTCCAATTTTTTAAAAGTTTATATTCAAGTTACTTTATAAGTACAACAATAGCTTCCAGTTTTGTAATTTCAACCAAGAGAGAAACCAAATCTTGAAATGTTTACTTCATCCAATAACTCAGTATTTATACAAGTATCAATACAATATATGTATAAACCTTGTACATGTTGGTCTGAAAATCTGTCCAAAGTTCTTCCAAATCATTTTTTCATTGAATCATTTGGTCATTATCCTGAACTTGTTTGTGTACCAGTTATTATATAAACAAAAGTTTTTAAGATGACATGAAATATTCATTGGACCAATATGTGAAAACTGTAGACAGAGAATTCAGGCATTCTGTACTTTTGTTACACAATCAGAATTTCCCTCAGAGAATCATTGAGTAATAAAGGTCACAACACTGGTTTTACAGACTGTTTTACCAAGTTCTCACAACACCATTGTTTTGATTAAATATCGTGATTACCAAATGGTTACAGGTGAATAACTATAGTACAAATTTGACTACACTACTTATCTAGTTTAGTCCCTGCTATTTTGGATTAGTAAAATATAATTCTATCGAGTCTTAAATAAATCTATTTCATAATTTGTATAAAATATGACAAATCTGCATGCCTGTGTTTACAGTGTAAGGAATAACTCTCCACATCCATGTTATACTTAGCTTGTGAGCATTATATCTTTGTCATATCTAAGTATGATCTAGAATCTAATATCGATATGTCCAAACATCACTGGATTTAACAGACTGATCACAATTTAAACAAGTAAACATTCCTCCTCTCCAAAACAAATAGTATCCATGTTGTTGTTGTATCCGACTATTCTCTCACCGTACCTTAGATGTCCAATCTCTGTTAAGCTATGTTGATTTTCATCTCTGCAACATGCTCCTTTCAACCTTGAGTGCAAAGTCCTCAGAGATTATATCACAAGATCGTAAATGTCTATGTGTTGGTATAGATATTTCTACCTAAAGAAAACTATATCCATGAAGCTGCCATTGGCCAAGTCTGGCTCTGAGCTCGGCATGGAAAACCTTGGCAATATGAGCTAGGTTCCCAAGGAATTTCCCTGTGTCCTTCCAAATAATAGGACAAAATTCTCAAGAAAACATCAATATACAAGTGGTATATAACCAGGGAACTTCTGTATACAGACCAGCTGTAGTCTTTTGAAAATCTGCCATAAATAGAACTTCAACCATAATTTGCCACAAGTTTGCCTTTCTGGAATATGTCCTCAAATCTTCGCCAGATGCCTTGATAAAAAAATACGCCAACATCTTGGAATTCCATACTTATGGTTCCCTAAAATTACCTCCAGATAACCAGGGTTGGTTTTCTGTAATATTTGCCTCCTGTTGTTGTTGTTTCATCATTTCAATGACAAACACCACAGTTAGTTTCGTCTACAGGTGAGAAGGGACTGTAGGCCATGCTGATAGAACGAAATGCAAACACAGCTGGGTCAAAACATCTTCCCCCAGAGGAGCGACTGGAATTGTTTATAGTCTGAAAAATACAAACAGATGAAAAAAATAAAGATCACTGATGGTTGCTTTATAAACTGATGAGTATTTTCACACATTTAGCAATATTTCAGCTATACTGTGGCGTGAACAAATTGCCAATTTAATATAACTTATATTATGTATTGAAAGAAAATTGCATCCAACAGCATAGCCTCGTTTAATGATATGGGTAGTTTGAAGGTTTCAGTCAGGCAATAACTAACAGGCTTCATTTTTGTAATATTTGTTTGTACGTTTATTTTGGGGTTAAACATCGCACTCAAGGTTATCTCACTTATGTTTGTTTGTTTGTGTTGGGTTTTACGTCGTACTCAAGGGTATATTACTTATATAACACAAGTTGCCCATTTCAGACTGTGCAAGAGGAAACCTTGTGAAAACCATCCCGCAATTGGCAGAGCCACATCATGT
>JARDVA010400532.1:0-16476 GCA_030265315.1 Mopalia swanii | reverse complement strand
ACCAACCAATCTAACTGCTCTTTTTAACTGAATGCCTGGTTCGGCAAGCTGGTGGAGTTCTCTGAACCCCTTGTTTAAAGCACACCAATCATCAGACCGGCTGGCTAAGTTAAAACGGACCAATGTGTTGGTTGTGTTCATTCCAGGTGTTGCACAGATGGAATACAGCCTTTAGATCTTTGTGCGCATAAAAAATATAAAGATGACTGGAGATGTGTTTCCAAACCTGGTTTTATCTCAGCTGGAGAACGATAATGAAAACTACTCAGCTTATGTTGACATGAGGGCTTCAGTAATTCTACTTCAGTCTACACTTCCGGGAACCAGCTGAGAAAGCGAAGCAATCCCAGAAGTCAGTGCGAAAGTATATCCTGTCAGGGAAGTCATGTGTGTATAGGAGCTTAGGAATTTTTACTGAAGTCGCCATCAGTAAAGGTTAAAACATTAACCAAAACATTTAGTGGACATGTTTAAATAACATACTGACGGTTAAATCAACTGGTGTGAAAAAAAAAAGAAATATCTTATCATTCATCCAGGCTCTCCAAAACCAGTCTGACAAGTACTCTGTCGGCAGCCAATGAGTTGGAAGGGGTCGCCCTTTTATTTAAACTCTCACTGGAAAAAATGTCCACTGTAATGGGAAAAAACATGGAATTGGTGACTAAAAAAATTTGTTTGATGAGTGAATCCGTGTTCAAACTTGCCGAAAACTCGGTTCATGGAAATGGCCGAGAAGGTACGGAAAAACGCCATTTTGTGAAAACAAGCGTGGCTAGAAAGCGAATGCTGCTCAACAGTGAGGATGACCTCGAGCCGTCTCAAAAGAGACACCCAATCTTCTCAATTACATGAGGAAGAAAGAATTTGTCGAGATTTCTGTGATGTAGAACTACCATAATTGCTCCCCTGTCCTCTTTAAGCTTTTGAAGTTTATGGGGGATTAGTCTGAAAAGAGGAAGCTCCTTTCAACCTAATCCTTTGTATACTTCAAAAGCTCAAAGAGGAGGGGGGCGAAGCAATTATGGTAGTTGTGAGGTGGACAGCACAGGTCTGGTATCCGTCACTATGCAAAATGCTGCCCAAGCCCCCATTAATGCTGCCAAACAGAGATATCCAAGTCTACCATAAAAGGCTGAAGCAAAACATCCAATGGGGAGAAAACTCCGCCTGATGGCTTGCCACATATCCAGGCGGTCTTGAAGGATAAGGGACTAAAAAACGAAACTATCAATATAATTTTGTCCTCCTGCAAAGACTCTACCAAAAAAGCGTACTGTACATATTGGAACAAATATATTTATTTTGTGGTGTAGGGAAACATGACGTTCTCAGTGGAGACATGGAAATGTTATTATCTTTTCTCACTGAACTATTTCAAAAAGGTTTAGGCTATAATATTCAGCCATAAATACGGCACGGTCTGCCGTTTCAGTTTATACTAAAATTGCCACATGCAATGATTTAGGCTCTCATGAAAGAATAGTGAGGTTTATGAGAGGGGTGTTTAATACTAGGCCAGCACTCCCCAAGTATAATTCCAGTTGGAATCCAGAACAATTACTTAAGTTTTTGAAGAAATGTGCACCTGTTAGGAAATTAACTGTAAAGTTACTAACATTTCAGTTATTGTCTCTGCTAGCTTTGTTGTCTGGACAGAGAATAAGTACTCTTAAAAAATTAAGAAGATCTGATATTCATGCTGATACATCCAGGGTTGTGATCAAAATAGCGAATTTGGTGAAACAGATTGTCCAAATAGACACCAGTCTGATATTATTATCAAGGCTGTTGTACCAGACCACAGACTGAGTATATGTATAGTTCTCAAAGAATACTTTAAGCAAAGCAAGATTCAAAATTGTTCATTAGATTCTGTAAATTTTGTAATGAGGTATCAAATGATACTGTAGCTAGATGGCTATGTATTGTTATGAAAGCAGCAGGAATTGACACTGATGTCTACAAACCTCATAGTATTCGGGGTGCCAGCGCAAGTGCTGTGTCTAAAGCGAAGGTATCAATAGATTTAGTTTTAAAGCTGCTGGTTGGTCAAACAAATCCACCTTTCATAAATTCTATGATAAACCAATGGAGCAGGCTGCAAAATACAGCAAGGCAATCCAAAATCTGGGACTGACATAATACAGAACAGTAATCTAGTAACTCAGACATTTGTTACATAACAGCAAGCAGCTGTTGGGGTTCACATGTAACCAATTTTTTATTTTTGATAAAATTAAAAAAATTGAAAAAAAAAAACAACAAAAAAAACATTTGCTTTGCAGTGTTGAAGTCTGAGCTGGTTCTCGGAAGTGTTGAACGAAGGAGAATTACCCAATTAATCGAGACCTACCTAGGTTGATGATTGGTTGTAATTCTCCGCAGTCAACACGAAGGAATTAGCTGCCCTCCCTCACTGTGAAACTGTAAAGCATAAATATGGGTATGAATTTAATACTGGTTAACCCTCCCTGGTCCTTCGTGTTGACAAGATTTGCATATGCTCCAGCATTGAAAACTGACTTTTGGAATTGCTTCGCTATCTCAGCTAATTCCCTGGTGTTGACTCCGCGGAATTACAACCAATCATCAACCTAGGAAGGTCTCGATAAATTGGGTAATTAAACCAGTACATGCCAGGTGGCTGGTGAAATCTTACGAAGAAATCAGTAAACGACAGGAGCTAACAAAATTAGGCTTTGTTAAAGCTGGACTTTGTTAAAGCTGAAAAATTTGTATTTCCATGTAATCATAGTATTTATTATGTCATTATTATCAACTCAAGATGGAAACACTGTATCTTTATATTTGTATGATGCTTGAGAAAGTTTTAATAGCCAAATAAAGAGGATTTTATGCTGAATTATACATTCTCAGTTGTTTTTCTGTTCGAATTGCCCATGTATAATGATCTATACTAATACTATTACAGTTGCTTTTATAGGAATATCAAAATCTTGTACCTAAAATAGCTTCTCCTCTCTCACTGAAGGACCTACTGGTTAAGGCAAAACTTCCCTCTGTATCGGAGGGGTTGTAACACTCATTCTCTTTACATACATATTAATTGTAAACAAAAAAAGTTTGAGCCCTATGTGTAATTCTGTATGTGTCCCAGAATAACCCGACTTTAAATTTAGTATTTTACTATTAACAGTTAAAATAAAGATATTATTATTAAATTAAATTTCTTTTTATTTACAGAATGCTGCATTTGGACCTTTTGAATCCACATCAACCCTGTTGACATATGAACAGTCACCAGGCTTGCTGAATGGTGCTCTAAAAGAGCGCTATGCAATCACACCAGACAATAATAATGTGTAAGTTTGAATTCTGAGATACACTTTAACAGATTTTTCTGTTCCTTATCCTTTGAGATGTAATTTTTGCAGAACAGTTTACATGGAATTCTAAAAATTGTTTATATGGAGTAGCCAAAGAGTTGTGTTTTAATTTATAAGGTTAAAGATAGTTGGATGTTCTAAATTCTTGTATGTAAGTTGCCAACTCTCAGTTGTATAACTTACTCCATCAACCTTTAAACTGAATAAATAACAAGACAAAGACCAAATAAGTACAGAAGAATAAGGAATGAAGATAGAAGATTAATAACATTTGGCTCTTGTAACTTTTCTCTGGATCATTTTTCTGTGTATTTTCCAATTTCAGAAGAAAAACCGCAGATGATGTTGAGGTACAAAGATCTAATTACATCTGCATGGAAGATAACATTTTACCTGGTGAGGAACTTCAAGTCACACAGCTGTTAGAGAGAGCACTAATGGATGAAGGTCTTCAACCGTCGGGTGAGCTCACACCGATAGCAGAGGAAGAAGCTCACAGTACAGAAGTAAAACATAAAATTGCTCCTTCTAGTGTTGCGGAAGCACTTCAGCCAATGGCAGAGAAACAGATTCTGGAAATGATAGTGGTTGATGAGGACAAGAGTAAGTTTGTCGAAGAATCTTCAGAGAGTCACTGGACAGTAGTTAACTCTGAGGCACAAAATGGCCAAGTGACATTCAGTGGTTTACCACCTCCACCAAAACAGTGGAAGATGGACCCCATGGGCTTAACACATACCATCTTACCTCCTGTTAGACAGATCAGCCAAGACAAGACAATCATGTCTACTGAAGTCACCACGGTACCTGTAGAAGTGCACGAACAAAATGACAAAAACATCGAAAATATTAAACAAAGAACGGGCATATCAAGTGCTCAACAAGTGACACAGTCAAAGCAAGCAGAAGTAATTGAAGAAATAGTAAATCCTTCTGTGATTGAATCTGTCGTTCTTATGCCTACTAGTAAAAAATCAACTTCAATGACTAAAACAACAGTCGAAAGACGGAAGTTTAGTAGTCCAACCATAGAAAACCCTGAAGCAGCTGTTTACACAATTGAAGAGGTCCGTAGTCCTTCTGTTAAAAGTCCTACCATTACCCTTCGGGCACAGAGACCTCCCAGTCTACAAGCAGTAAGCCAAACTATTATGATGTCTGTTGCACCAAAGGAAGGTGTTTATTATGATAAAAGTCCTGTTATTCAAAAGGAGGTAATTGTCTTTAATAGGAAAGCTGAAACAACAGCTTCCAATTATGTAACAGTTGCTAGTGAAGAAATAAAGTCTCCAGTTTTGAAGAAAGAGACGTTAACTGAACAATCCACTGAACACACAGTTTTGGCACCATCAACAGTGACCATTCTTCATCAGAGTGTGTCTATGCCAGCTACATCCCATATTACTCTAAAGCAGCAGCACATGTCATCACCCGTGCCCAAGGAGCAAAGGTCACCAACTGTCAACCAGCCAGGGGAACCTGCTGTTTTTGTTTATGAATCACATAGCCCAGTAGCCGCCCCAGTTATGAAGGAGGAAAGCTCTGAAGTATCTCCAAGACGTGACATTGTTATTACAGAAAGAGTTTCTCACATCTTATCTTCAAGTCCACCACCTCCTGTTGCTGTACAACATACAGTTATTACAAGATCTACTCCCGTGCTCCAACAAACAAATGAGAATAAAAATATTTTTGTTTATCAACAGCAGCCGCAAATTCCACTCATGGCAAGTTCTCAGGATGTTGTTTACAGACAAGGCAATGTAAGAGTTAGCAAAAACCAAGTTCCCCCTACTGCAAATAGCAATGAACAAAGCTCGACCAGACAGTCCTCTGAATTAAAACATATTGAAACAGTGGCCCATGAAAAAAGAGGTCCATATCTGTCTCCTATGATTGTTAACGCTTCTGCAGTGCCTATGTTGTTTCAGAGAGCCATGCGTCCTAAAGAGATATCCCTCCTTCCTGAACAACCTGAATTTCCTACAGTTGCCCCTCTCCGCTCACCTAGATCACCAGAAAAACCACAACCAGCTCCAAGACCTAAAAGTCTCAAATCTCCTATTTCTGCTACTTCCAAAATACCTGTGAGTGTGACAGAAAAGCCAGCTGTAAGAAGTCCTTCTCAGACGACTCCAGTACAAGACTGTTTCAAATCTTCGCATACTCTTGTTATGACCACAAACCCTTCCACAAAACAAACTATTGTTACTTCTCCTATGTCCCAATCTGAAAAGATGTCTAGGATCCCGCCTCCAAAAGCTCCACGTCCTGTCAAATCTTCTGTGTCTCCTCCAGTTCTATCACCTCTTGCTCCAGCAACTACTACAGTCAGTCCTGCCACTCAAACACATGTTGTAATGCAGAGAGATTCCAGCACAAGGTCTCTGAAACCAACTTCAGCAGTTTTTGCCAATGAGAGTCAAACTGAGCCAGTGCAGGGAAGTCAACATTCATACAGCAAATTTATGTATGAACAGCCAAGTTTTTTGGCTGTGCGCACAGCAGGATCCCGACGGAGCATGAGCCGTATTACATTTACTCCTCCAAAGCCTACCACAACTGCAAGAACGGGCACATCTTATACTGAACCATCTCCAAACAAACCTACTGAATTGTTAGAGACAGGATCAGACAAGAGGAACAACGAAACCAGGGTACCCAAATCATTTTCTGATTATGATGTTGCCAATAGAATGGCAGTTTCTTATACAGAACCTTCCAAAACAGAAGATTATATTCTTTCTTCAAGTAAGAGAATTCTCCAGACAAACGAAAATGAAGATGATTTCTTGGTTAGACCAGAGCAAACAAGAACCACATTTGGTCCCACTTTTAAAAGGCTATCAGGTGATCGACATAGTTTAAGCAGCCTTGAAAGAAAGCAATACAGTCCTATGCAGCAGTCACTTGCTCCTAAAACGGAGCCTAAACCATTTAAGAGAGCTGTGGTTTTGTCTGAAGATGACCAAGTTAATCCTTTCACAGGTCAGACAAAAGTAAGAGCAGGCTCCACTGGATCAGACAGCAGCTTTGATCCCTATGCTTCAAACATTGTCAATAAATATTTAATGGAGATAAAAGAAAGCACAGAGCTAATCTCAGTACCTGAGGCAGATCTTTCTAAATCAGCAGAAAATGTTTCTGGTTCTTCCCTCAGAGAAGATGAGGTTCAGATAAGACGTCCTGTTGTGGCCAACACACAGGTAAAACAAGCGTCTGGACTACCAATTTCTGGAACATCAGCCTACAAGGAGAATGAATATACACATCATGTACTGGTGGCAGGTGACCCATATCAGGCAGCAACTCTCCCAAGGAATTACAAAGGCGTTTCAATGGGTGCTATTGTTGTTGAAATGGGAAGCAGTAACCCAAGTCCTGTAAAGCTTGACAGCTCTCAAGAAAAAACATATGTAATAGATAATAGTCTTGGGTCTCCTGATGACAGAAGAAGTTACACAGATAAAACTGGTGTGCCTGATTTGTATACTCCAGGTTCGAGGAGTAGCTATGCAGGTTTTTCGCCTGGTAGACAGTACACCTCGCCACAATATACTTACTCTGACGATCATGTTCAGAAACAGCTCACCATTCCAAGAGATCGCAACAGTTTTGCAGGTTCCTCTTCGCAGTCTACTTTAACACCTGATGAAATGGCCAGACTAAAAGAGATCCTCAAACGATAGGCGTGTTCTGTTTGTTTATAAATGTAAGTTATCCTTTCCCTTTCTTGTATCTTCAGTTTTGTTTCTCTAGCCAGGCCCTTTGACCTACTTTCTATAAGAGTTTTTCCCACTTCAGTCAGCTATGGATGGAGTTGGAATTGCAGTCATTTGTTTCGTTCAGTCCCGGTTTTTCTTACTGATTTCTTTTGAAAATTATTTGACTCCTTCAGTTGCACAATAAAAATGTATGAAAAAATTGTCAGCTTAAAGATCACAACATGGTTGTTGAGACACTTCGGCATAAATGTAAATCTCCACTTAACACACCATAGTGGTAAATTGCTATTCGCAGTTTAACTAAGCCTGAGACTGATCAGTTATTTTTCCAAGATATTGTTGAGCAAGTAAACATTTGAAATTCAAACTCCATTTTTGTTATGAATTTAATGTTTATGCCAGCCTTTTAGTGTCCATGTCGTCATCTTTTGTTCTTATATTCTTTTTTCTTTTTAGATTTCTGCAATTGCAACACCTGTGGTATGGAGTTTTGTGTTCTCCTTTGCTCCCTTGATGAAATATAGATAGTTAAAATCTGTGTAGCTGAGAGGATTACTGTATTGTCTGTCAGTAGATATTTTACTTTTTTTGTCTTATTTATTGCTCGGTTGTGAAGAGAGCTTAAATTTCTTACCTTCTATCTCTGCTCAAAAGTACTGATGAAGGTGGTTTTCGAAATTGGGTGCGTTGAGCAAGAAAGTCTATTCATAAACCCTCATCAACCATGTGCTGTTCTGATATAACAGTTCACTGCTTTCGTGTGATTAATTTCAGATGAAACTATTGAGTCTATCCAACAGTTCTGAAAAAATATTCTTATCGTTGGCACTGATCCTCAAAGGTTATGTTCTATCATAAAAATGGAATCACGTGAAATTTCTTTCGTGCCAAATTTAACCTGGGATAACTATATACATTGTTATCCCAGATTTAACCTTTCATTTTACACTAATAAAAAGAAAGTTTTAACAAATATAATCGTAATTCACAACGAATGTACTATGCTTGTAACTAATCTGTCTTCTCATTTAAGACTCGTGGCATCACTCTTTGGGTGTGTCTGTTTTAGAGCTACTTCAGCTCAACAGTTAAACATGTTTCTTGCGCAAGGGTTATTGGTGAAATTAGATCATGCACTACACTGGCTAACCGTGCATTATTATCTGAAATGTACAATTCAGAACAGTGTATAGCTGAGCAGGTTAAGCGCATGCGTAATTGATTTAATTGTGTCAAACCTCGAAAGCTTTAATGTAATTATTGGCATAACACAATTCCATGTATAACCATGCAGCTATAAAGAGAAGGAGGCCCAACTCTGCCGGCCAATACAGCTCACTAACATTAAACGATAGTTGTGACGTCACACCATTGTTTAAGTGTACATTCTTTTTTAAGAATGTACGGTTTCTCTACATTCTTTTCCAACATTAAAGTGGACTGACTACCAATTGCTCTTAACACCCAGTCTTATTTATTGCCGGTTAAAACGCGAAAATTCATTCACATAAAACTTCGTGTATAGTGTCACAAAAATAGCCACAGTCTACAGTGACATAACTTAGTAGGGACTATCGTTTAAGTCGGAGAAAGCCCTCGTAACTGTCCATCCTTGAAACAGAATCGCCTCGTGGATTCTTTTTCAAGAATGGACAGTTACTAGGGCTTTCTCCTATACAGTATCGCCTGCTGTGCTACAGAAAATTAAAGGCCAGTGGGCGTGGCCAAGTTTCTTTGATGTCCTTTGTACGATTCCGTCAACAAACAGATTTGAATCCTTTTAGCGCAGCGGATTTTAACGGAAGTGACGTTGTAATTTGCGCAGTTGTTTTCAGTCAATTTGCAGCAATAAGAAATATGCGCGTTTTAGATGACAAAAAATGTCGAGTCTTCCACCATGCTTTGTAAATATTTCTGGAGGTATGAAGAAAATGAAAATATAATTGTTACGTGTCAACTCTTACTGGTTTAAAAGAAAAATGGTACTCAATTTTCGAAAAACTTTGTCAAAGTGGGAAATTGGCTATCTTTAAGGCATAAAAGATACTATTTCCGCCAAACATCTGTGTTCGAAATTTAGTTTGTATTATAGACGAGTTCTTTGCCATTTTACCTAATGTAGTGAATTTTGTGAACGCCTCATCATTAAGTCGTAATTTTAACTTTTGTACAACCTTCTTTTGTGTTTTTATCATCTAGCTATATATACGCGCGTATTAAGTCCCACACTTGACATAAGCTATTAGCTATTAACTTATTTGTAAGTTCAAATTAGTATCAAACCTAAGACAAAATTGAACGTATCGAAATCAAAAACATGTATATTTTCGGGAAAAAAATACGTTCTAGGTCTGTATTTTGAATTAAATTTTCTGCAAGGAGACCGGTAACTTGGCTTGGCCGCGCATCTCACTTTCCATTATCATTGCCAATTTGATAAAACTCGGCTTTGGATACCTATATTAACCAATTTTACTCTACGGACCAATTACCCAGAAAAACAAACATGCTATTTATCTATTGAACTTGGTTGTTCTTTGCATTTAGTCTTTTAATTATCCTATTTTTGCTTTAAAGCTGGGCTATACTTAAAATCCATTTAATCCTTTCCGGCAGAAAAGTCTTTTTGAGACTCAGTATTACAAGAACTTTAAATCTGCTGAAAAAAGCAAACTATTAACAGTGTTTATACATTAATTGCATTGGATTAGCATTTGTCTTACAATACGACGATTACTTCGCAGTCGGTAGAGTTCTTGTGTTATTAGGTCGGAGTGAGCGCATAATCAAACTGAAGTGCGCGTGATATCTCAGGACTCCGTCTAAGACAAACAACGAAAAACGGAATGACGTTTTTTAGTTCTTGTGATCTATTATGCGTTGAAGTAAAAAAAAGAAGCAGTTTGAAAAAGAGGTAACAAAAATTTACATTTCAGCTTCTTTTCTCGTCACGGCTGATGATTCCGATGATTTCTGCGCTGATTATTGCTGCGCTCGACTCCAGCTGTGGCGGAATCGAACAAAGGGCACTTTGATGATGTGCCTCCTTCTATTTATTGCTCCATGGTATAGCACACACACCTACTACAGGCATCCAATTAACAATGTAGTAAGGAGATGCTTAGAAAAAAAACATTGTTCCTGGGGCAACTTGTAATACATATCCCATATGCCAATTTAAAAGCAAATTGTCAGAAATAAGCCTATAAACTGCAGAATGTTATTGAAATCTGTAAGCGAATGAAGCGTTCGGTTGACTCAATGTTGTTTTATATTGACAATGTATCGTATTATCCAGGTGTTTGACCTATTAATTGAAATGCCACAGCCACACCAAACTGTAGAATCGGTTTACAGACTCGAGGACAGGCACATTTTATTAAAAGCGATCTGACCTTCATGCCTGGTCCATTTTGAATGTTGTGATATCCGCTAAAACGGCGTAAATTGTGCGGTCCTCGCTGTATCAATACACCCGAACTATGTTGTGGTGTCCAGCAACTGTAGGCCATGCGATTCCCTGTTAAAACACACCCATGTGTTCATGCAAGCGACTATAGTCGCGCGATTCAATGCTGTTAAACAAATCCGAGTTCGAGTTCTTCTCACATGACACACACAAATTATTTTCCAAATACTTCTGTTCTCTCAGCTGAGTCTACTTCTTAATCTTCTTTTGATGAGTAATTATATTTCCGTTTTAATCTCGCCATATTGGACAAATCACGCTACTAACGTGGCATTTTTTTAAGTTAAAAAATACTCCGGATCGCTCGGTCAATCGCCACGTGTGTGCACTCAAGTCGGCCGACTACTTTTGCTGGCGATCAGATCGCCGTGATCGGGCGATATAATCGCCCCTGTGTCCCCCGCACTACTCTGACTTAAACCATCTCGTTTTCTTCCTGGAACATTTTTGGGTTAGACCGACACATAAAATGACCACTCGTCGTCCATTTTCATTTCAAAATCCATCATTTCTCAGCAGTACCACACTCGCTTAAAAATGTCTTTAAAATGCGGTAATTAGGTCATGAGGATACAATGTAATTTAGTATTCAGAGGCGGACCGTATTTCTAGAGTTTTGGTACAGATGCACATCGTATCTATATTATACTATATAGACTATATAAGATACGTATTTACATCTAACAAAACATGCATGTTTCAGTTTATACACCGATTCTGCAGCACACGAGGGTGGGATCCATTGGTTTGGCACTTCAAATACATTGTACATACGCTATATAGGTCAGCCACGTGTCCAATACTTCCTTGTTCATATAATTGGCAGAAGGAATATGTAATACAAGTTGTCTCTGAAAACAATGTTGCTTCTTTTTTCTCACTGGCTTATATAATTGGATTGACTCAAGACTATCTCGATCATGGATAAGATGTCTGTGTCATGCCTGTTGTATGTGTGTGTGTTATATAGTACATAGTCTACATGGCTGAAACCACTTATCAGCTGCATATCGGCTTAGTGGTAGCAAGTGCGCTTACTAATCCTACTTTGATATCTAAACAAATGTGAACTCTTAAATACATACTTTTGTTTTAAATGTTATGAATTGTGGCCTTATAATGTTACTGTACTGTTTCCTAATGATGGATCACTATGTTCTATGACGTTTTAATTTTAATTAACTTAACCCTTTTAATATGTTTAGTTACAGGTTGTCTTTGCGTGCTATCATTGCTGTTCGACAATAAAGAGTATTTCCAGTTTCTGAAACTCATTAGAGTGTGAACATTCATATAAACACCAAACGTCTGCGTTTGGTTAAAAATAAAATGAAAAATAAAATAATGCACATTTATCTTAAACTAGTGCAAAAAAGCACTAGTTTAAGATAAATGTGCATTGTTTTATTTTTATTTTTTATTTTTAGCCAAACGCAGACGTTTGATGTTTATATGAATGTTACTCATTCAGTGTCACTAAATACACTTAACGTAACTGTAAACGCCATTAAGTTCAATAATGACCCAGCGGGCAAAACTGGTGGCAATAATGTGGAAAAGACGAGATTTTGGCACGTGGTAACCATGTGGACAATCTGTGGCGTATGCAAATAATTATGAGTGATGATTTCCACAAAATATGCACGAAAATTATACACGTGTTTAACGCGTGAATTTTCCACGTGATATAGACAAAACATTTACACAAAACGTAAAATATCCACGTTATTTGCACATGAATTGTACACGTCATAAGCATTTGATATTTCCACGTGATATACACAATCATTGTGTACGTCTAAAACACTGAATGTTTCCATGGGATATACACAAGAATAGTACATGTCTTAAAAGGAAAGACCACTGTTTTTCTACCTAAACTTATTATTTGTATTGCATATTTTCAAAGACAACCATTTGTATTGCACTTGCAATCGAATTAGCATAGTCGTTAATTAGTTAATTTAAAAAGTGGAACTGACGTCATTGTTTTAAAACACGGTAGTTATATCATCCAACAACAACAACAAACCTCTTGTACATATCAACCTGGTATTAAAAACAAATGCAAGTTCAATACAGATGTTTGTCTTAAAAATAAAAATAATAAGTTTTGGTCGAAAAACAGTTTGTCTTTTCATTTAAGCACGAGATTTAGCACGTCACTGGTTGAAGTCAAGCCAGTGCGTTCTGAGAGTTGACTCGCTTGAAAAGATCGATTGATTTTGTGATCGGATAATGTGTTAACAAGTAAACAAATGTGTATGTCTTGTGAACCGACCGTGCGCGGGTTTCGCAGGTTAATTCCATTCACATGGTTTTAGTGTGGTTCTATTCACGTCGAAGTATACACGTGGTATTCACATGGTTTTCTGGTGGTACAATTCACGACAAATTATTCATGTGGTATTTACATGTGTTAACGGTGGTTCCATTCACGACAAATTAACCACGTGGTATTCATGTGGTTTTCTGGTGGACCGAGTCTCAAGATATTAACCACGTGGTATTCGTGTGGTTTTCTCGTGGCTCCACCAGTTCCCCAGTATGCCCCCAGTAAACCACGTGGTTTTAATGACGTTTGCCCACTGGGGATAATCTCGCCTTTTTCTTGCATTCCATTTATAAAAAAAAGATATGTTTATATTTCAGATAAGTCTGTTTCATCTACATGGAATCATGTAATACTTCCTTTATGTCCTATATACTCTGAATAGAGGTCTAGTGCATTGATTCGTAATTGGTCAAAGATTCAAGTAGGACAGAAAAGAATGTTCATCAGTATGTAGAAGAAACTGTTTATACTGTATATTTTTATTGTTAGCTTATCAAATATTGTACAAGTGGGTTTCATTTAACTGTAACACTTATGTTATCTAGTTGATTTTCTTGCCAGAAGAAAGATGTGTTTGGGCTCTGTACAACAGTGTGTGGTGATAATTATTGTTTGCCTATCTCTGACATCTGGGATGGCCATTCCATCAGTTTCATTCCATGAGTACAATTAAGCTTTCATAGTTTGGATTTGTTTTTGCATTTATCATTATCATGCATTACTGATTATATATTTAAAATGCAACTATATGTTAGAGAGATTAATGCATATTATATTGAGGAACAAAGTTACTGATACATTATTGAGATTGATAAAAGAATTGTTTAAAACTGATTTAGGCAAATTATCAATAATAATATATTAAGGATATCAGTTGATAATCAATATTGCTTAATGACTTGTTGATATCTATAGATTCAACTGTATTATCAATATTGAGTAATCACACAGAAATGATAACCAATTTATATTTTTACGTGGGTTTTTGTGAGTATTGCTATTGTGAATAATATTGACCGTGTTATGATTGGTTAATTGTTGATTGACGCCTCCCGTTGCTGGTTGAAAAATGATGTAATCTACCGTGTCGACCGACCCCTCATCTCTGATCTGGGAAAACCTATATAGTAAGTCTGATTTAGATCTTAGTTTGACCGTCGATACGATTACTCTGGTCATGTGTTCAGCTTCTATTATGGAACATTTTCCTTTAATCAAATATGTACACTTAGGAAATGATTCTCCCCACTATGCAGGGTTGTATAGATTAAGGTGTCGGTAATATCTCAAAGTTGCAGTGTTCCTGTGACCATGTATTTACGCATTAGTGTTAAGCAGTATGGTGTTATATTATATCGCTTCTGACGGGAGAGTGACCACTTATACTCATTCTTTTGTATCCTTTTGCTTGACCAATTTGCCCGCCTAACGTCTTACCATATATTAGGCTTACCATATATATATATATATATGTGCGTTTACATGTTAATCAACGTTGAATTTTTAGATGATACACTCTAGCGCCCTTTCAAATATATCAATTTATAGGGGTTCTGAGCCATTTGCCCAGACACCTGTTTGAAATTGATGCTTTAGCATTAATACATTAATTTAGCCTTACGTTCAAATTGACGTGTGTTTGGTCACTGGATGTGACGTCACTTGGACATTTTGAAAGCCATTTTCCTTCTTTTTTTTTATACTACGTAAGCGACCACATTAAAACTTTGTACACATATACTTTACACAATAGCGCTTAATTTGTAGGAAAGTGATTTCAAAAAGTATGCAAATTAGGCGTCTGCGATTCATATGTAATCTAGTAGGCCTATGCTGAAGACAATCGCGTCATTTGTAATTGTCTAATCCTTCCCATAATGCATCTGGAAGCCAAAACGATGCTAAAACGGTCAAATTTGACCAATTTCATTCGTACAATAACTGGACAACTGCTGTGGATTTGAAGTTCAAACTACGCAAAAGTAATATATGTCGGGAGACAAATTCTGACGTGTGTTTGGTCTCTTGAGGTCAGGTCATTTGACAGCCATGCTGGATGGTTCAAATGTTTTTTTTTTAAATCCTACTTGTTATAAGCAACGTACATGATCAGATTGAATTTTTGCACACCTATACTTCACACAATAGCGCATCATTTGGAGCAAAGGGATTTTTAAATCCAGCGAAGCTATATTTTATCTATACAACGTATACACACATGCATTTTGCAGGAGCTTAAAATTATATATTTTTTTCTATCATCTATTGGTTAAGTATAATTTAGTTGCAACAGCCCCAATTGCCAATGAAATCACGAACTCTCTCGCTGAGCGCGGGAACTGGCGAGATGCTAAACCGGTTTGCAAGCGAAGAAGACGGTGTATTGAGCGAAAATTACATGATTTCACTCTTTTATATTTCCCATTTACAGTTGCTTTCAGAAAAATAAAAAAAAACTTAGGTACATATAACGAATATCTTTCATTCCGTTTAGAAATTATTAATGTAAACACGATATAATGCTGAACCATGCTTTCGCGGGTAAAAACAAATGGCAGCCGATAAAAGGAACGGAAGGCGATCGGGACTCGTTTGGTGTCTCAAACCGCTAAGGCAGTTTTGTTATTCACCCCCTTGTCATCTATATAAATCCATCAAAGATATGTTAATACTTGACATGTTTTATTCACACTTCAGATGAATTAATATTTTGATTATTTTTTTAGACAGCGAAAATCAAGCCAATGATTTATTTGAATAGTTTCGGCTTATTTTTGTCCAAATCATAAGTGGGCGTGAATTGATTCAATTATACTTGTTTCTCCGTGTAACTGGCATTGAATATAAATAGAGGAGAAGTTAATGCTCATTGTTATATATTCATATTTCGTATATATATGTCAAATATTTATATGTTCTTGCTGACCTTTAAAACAACCAAAACCGTCGTGAAGGAGGGAGACTCGTGAGCTATCATTCACCATAGTAATTCACATGAGCATTGGCAACTGTCAAGCTCACGAGTTTTCCGGACTCTTTACCGAAACGGACGAATGAGAACAATACAGAGCACCTCATTGTATGTGGATTGAGTCTAGCCATGGAGGTATAGCAGAAGGAGTAACAACTCGCTGATCGGGACAGGCGACTGTGCTAGACTATCCCGCTGCTCTATGAAAGCTGAATAGAGTTAAAGCCAGAATTATTTCTTTGATGTTCACTGATCAGTTCCGACAAGGCAGAATCGTGACATATATCTTCTCAGTGGAAGGACAACACCTTATATGCGCAAAACTAATGCACCAAAGGGCTTCGATTTGTTTTATGCGCATTTACCCGATTTTCAATCTTTACCTTTCACACTATCAGAACGTAAAAAAAACTCAAATAAAAGTGACAAATAGTTTTGTAATTATAATGATTTTCAAATATTATTTTATAAAAGATGTTTTACAGTTTTTGTCGGTTTACACATATTTCTTATAAGAATGATTTCCAGAAATTGTTAATATTGTTCCTAACCTACATGATCTATTATATTTTATAGGCTAACTCTGCGACGGTTACGCGGTTTGAGTAAAATCGGCGATTTAAAAA
>JARDVA010399422.1:0-30033 GCA_030265315.1 Mopalia swanii | reverse complement strand
TTGTTCTGAGATACGCTTCCGGTGTTCCAACTTCCGGTTATTTGTAGCAGTTGGTATGTGTGGCTTTTAATCAGACAATGAATTGTTTGTATACACATTATAACACTCATTTGATGCTGTTGTTATTAATGATAATTAAACGCCAATGCATTCCGTGGTTAAACACTGAAAATCCAGAGAACAGCTTAAATACACAATCACATTTTTGTCACCTGAAGTACGTACTTGTATGACGTCTCCATTGTCCCGAACTGCTATTCCCACACAAGGCAAATAATCGCCAATAGTATATAAAGTTGTACACTTCAGAAATTTAACTTATTTTATTGCGGAGAATTCTACACAGAGATTTGTATATCTTTATGAAGGTAAGGTTTGTTAGGAAGAACTATGCTAGAAGAAGGTAATTAAATACCACATGTACTATAAAAACAATTCAGAAAATATTTAGCATTTGTTTAGCTCAACCCATGTCTTCTAGCGGTTAGTTGAACATCGACAAACTTGTGGTGTAAATTTGATGCACAACTACACTAAATTAGTTTTAAGGTTCCAGCATAGTGTGATAATATCAGGGCAACGCCGTTTACAATTATAGCACGTATGTCAGAAGTTTACCTGGTCGTTTATTTATCATATGATAATAACTTGTGTAAAACCATTTTCATGTCAAAATAATTCAGTTCTACGCGGTATACCATACTCATTTTTTATCTCCCCGATTTGGGAACGAGATTTGGCGGAAAATGTCTGGGACTCCCTCACTTGGAAACCGTCCCTCTGTGAGTGTTCAACGACAGGACAGAATGAGTTTTGGTGAGGGTATGGGCCATACAAATTTTATATTATTTTTTATTTACAAACAGGTTTTATTTCTAACGGTTTCGTACGGCTGGACGTCGTATCTTTATTGACTGTATAATACAAGTGTATACGATAGATATTTGCATTTATGCTGAAAGCTCACATGTATAATAGATTAATTTCATATCGTGTAACTCACACATATAACTGATGGCAGACCGGCGGACTCGATCGGTACATCGGAGAAGGGTTAGCAAGCGAACACACTAACCACTAAGCCACGACCGCAGCGTGATAAATATTAAACTAAAAGCTGCCCATACTAACAGCAACAGACTTGTCACGTACAAACATTTTGTCATACGCTCAATATAATTTATGTTATTTTATTCTAGCTTTTATGTACCCTTAAGTACGACGTTTGAGACATACTCAAACGAAACCATTATTAGTCGCTTACTATTATATAATAGGGTGTAGCGATTCCATTTCTCTTTCGGATTTGTTTGGAAACATATACGTGGAGGTGATGTTGTCACTGGGCAATAACGCTAGTACATCGCGGTGGTTTGTTCTACCGTTTTTATTACTGTCTCCACCAGGCTTCTTACTTAAAACCTGTTTGTGTTCGTATAGCTTGCTGCACCATTAATACTTATGTCATTACCGATGAAGAAGCCGATAGGCCTATGTTTGTGATGTATTTTCATTGTCCTGTATTTGTCCTGTAATGTTTTTATTTGTTGATGGTGGTTTCGGGTTCGTTTCCTTCACCCATTGGGCTGGCACACCGTCAAATGAGTGAAATAGCCTTAAGTACGGCGTTAAACACCAATCAAACAAACAAACCGTCAAATAAATTAAACAATATTCAGTATACGTGACAAAATACCAGAAAATAAGTCTAAATGCTACATACTTAAAATTAATATTCGTTCTATGTTAAAAATAAATGGGTAGAATTATTTCCACGTAGGATCCTGAGTCAGCAACAACTGCATGACTGCAACGCCCGAAAACATCCTGGACGGTCCCGTTTAATTGTGCCTCCGCCATACTGTCACGGCCATCATATAAGTGAAAAAGACCCGGATAAAACGACTAAATATCACGTATTGATTGGCGTTCATATGGAGGGAAAAGTAAACGCCCTTCAACTGTTTTGTAAGCACAGGCTACGGAAACAGATTAACTAAACAACAGGATATTAATAACTAAATATTGCTGAAAGAAATAATCCTAAGCCAATATTGACATGTGCTGAAGGGTAAAAAAGAAATCAAACATTGAGAGAATCAATATTTATTTTGACAAACTATTAATTAACCATCTATTTTTAGTAGTATTTGTTATTTACAGACTGCTATTATACCGAATCGTTGAAAACAAACCAATTACAATAGCTAGTACATTTATGTAGATAGATGATAGTTCAGATCATTTGCAATATTCGATGAAATAGTGCCCTTTATCGGAACTGAACGCAGCGTTAATCAAATGTAATGTAGTTTATATATGATGTCTTATTAGATCTCCTTTGATCGAGTTTCTGTTAGAATCAATAACAACCATCATCGTGACCAGGACATTTCTTTGTGCTTGTGATGAGAATTCCGAAAGCAAATATTTGTTACATATGATTAATGATTCGCCGGATTGTAGGCAGTTTGTTGAGTAGCATTCCACCTGTCTAGCGAGAGGGGAAATAGTGGAGACTTCTTAGGACTGGGTATTTTGATTTCCAGAAGAATCGATACGACCCACCCACCCATCTAACTAAACCATTCAACCAAATATAAATGGATGTCCCGGCGCTGAGTAGAGACAATGCATTAAAGTCTAATCTCAAGTTAACCAACCGGATAGTTTGGTGCATTCTCACTGCATGAATTGCAGTTACTTGCTATGTCAGGGGATTTCCCTTATTTACGGCGTTTTGATTGGTCGGGAAGAGCGTCAGACACTTTAGACCAATCAAAAATAAACGAATGAGGGGAATCCCCTGGGAATCACTACAAATCGAACTGTCAAAATGCAACAACTACTTCAGACTAACCCTTGTGTCCATCTTAAGAACGTTATAAGTATCGATTCAAGGCGATTAGTAGTTCTATTATGGGGAATCTCTCGGTTTGCAATCTTCCATTTATCAACATTCCGAAGTCCTTTCTATAGCCGTTTGCCGAGCGACGGAAGCTGGTCGCTTAACCCGAGAAATGCTAGAATAATGTTGAACAGCTTGTAAAGTAACTTGTAATTTGTTCCTGATGAGAATCAAGTACGGTCAACGATTTGCGCCACTTGTAAATACGGCTTTGTCCAGGCATGACCAAAAATACAAACATGACGTATATCAAATCACAATACAACTATTGAAGAAATATCTGTTGGAGATTAGAATCATTACTTATTTTCAGATATAGCGAAATATTGTCTATTACGCGCTCTGGCTAAGGGTTGTTTGTTTGAAGAGTAGCAATGCTGTCTTTTCTTAGCGCTGGAAGAAATGATCTTTCCAACAGTATCAAAACATCTCACATTTTATGGTTGTAAAGGTGTCAATTATTGTTGGAATACAACGCCGTCATACAAGTGAAATATACTTAAGCACGTCGTGAAACTGGAAAGGGACTCTCGGCTCTATTCTGGCTTCTTGTTTTATAGCTTATCAGAAAAAGTATTCTAATAGTCTATAACTATTGAGACGGGGTCAGTATTTGGTATTTTAGGAAAAGTTGATAAATTTGATGATTTGCTGCTTTGGCGGGTAAAACAACTACACAAATATCACAATGTTTGTAGAAGTTATGCCTATCTATTGTGCCTAATTCGTTTTTATTCCATTCAGTTTTGTCCAAGGGATCACCACAGTACTATTTATGACTGAATTTACCATTCGTTTTTAGAAGTTTCAGCTGCTTTGTCACAATTTATGAGTCAATATGATTAATGTCACACTAAGCGAATAATACAAAATTTGCCGAATAGCGTTGATATCGATACAATGCTGTGTTCCGGTCATTGTAGTTGAGCACCGCCACAGCGTGTTATAACTACTAAGCTACAAGAATTATGTTTCACTTAACATCACCCACACCGTTCTATTATCATTAGTCATGGAATAACGACGTGAGTGCTACTGGCAGGTTAGTATTTCACCGTCTACTGATCAAACAGCCGGCAAATTGCTATTGGAAATAAAATCGATTTGTGCATGCACCACGGCAATCAGAAAGGTAGATGTATATGAGAACTAACCACAATTACTTTATATTATTGTATTTAGAGTCTAATGCCACTGCATTGTATATTGAATTAAGTTAAATTATTGAGTAGGCCTTTGATTACAATGTGGCTTACCCGATCAACCAGATGCCCGTTACAGCAATAATACTGGAGATAAAACAAGTTCTATATACTATATGGCAATAAGCACAAAGAGCGCCTTTTCTGTAACATACAGCCCTCTGTCTGATTAATAAAAGAAAATTTCAGAATTAGAATAGCAGTAGTATATATCGATAAGTTGTCAGTTGTCAGGCCATCTTGGTATATATTCACACAAAAGTCGATGACATGTCCCATTATATTTTAAAATGCACAACATAAATAACTAAACGGCGTATTTTATTTGTAAAATGAGGATTTCTGACTATCAATATTGAAACGCTCATAACAATTTAAAACTCGCAGGCTCAAATCCGATCTACAGTATATACTAGTATAGTGCCACCAATGAATATATTCTGCGTTCGCGCAGATTTTATAAAACGCACATATTACCAGTAATTGTGTTCGATTTGAATGATACCTCTTATGGTCTTGAACTGTCTGTGATCGCATTTTTCTCTGATTACTTTATACATAAATATGACAGAAACTCCTGAGCTAAGCCACGTAATCATTTACTTTTACGAGCTTTCGGCCCACAAATTAGAGAATTAGAGTGGAATAGCTTGGGGTTTTTGTTTTATTCATTTAATTCAACCCACGTAGGAGTCTTAAACAATACTTTATAAATGTTTGTAGCTGTGTTATTTGACAGTGCTTTTATATATGTATAAACCCCACACTATGAATTACACCTAACACGTCTACATAATGTAACCTTTTGTGATTCCTAAAATTAAAAAAGAAAATTATATTCTTTAGTCAACTCAATGTAAATTTTGGTGCAAATATTACAATTTGTATTGCATGTGCCATTGAAATGTAAGTTAATACCAATATAGCTGTTCCTTATATGCAAAGCTGATCGGGGTTTTAAGTAGAAGATCTAGTCATGTACATTGAAGCATAGGCTGTCGTTTATTGTCTTGTCGGCCTACTTAAACTACTGCGATGTATCGCTCACGTGTTAGGACTCTGTCGATCACCTTCAAAAATCACATGGGTGGTTTTACGAGGTTTCTTTCCTGTTTCCACCGTATTTAAGCAACGAGCTGTGCGAAATGGATATTCCATTGCCATATAAGTGAAATAGCCTCGAGTACGACGTTAAACCCGAGCCAAACCAACAATCTATTAATTTAATGGTATGGTTGAGAATGTACTGCTGGTCATTTAATTGTGCCCTAATCTGATAGCCATCTATTCGATTTTCATTAGCAGAACAACGAACTACGGTGCGTTACCTGCACTCAACCTCCAAAATGAACAAAATAGTATATTTCATAAGTATTTTAGTATTTAGCCTGCTAGCACTGTCCACTAAATATTAAATAAAGAAGTGAAAAGAATTAGAACAAAAATAATTAAACTAAATAATACAAAAACTGATAATAAAAAAGCGCTATGTGAGACGAAAACAAACTAATGCCTCTGTAGCCCAGTTGGTTAAAGAGCTTGCCCTGTTTATTGGTTTAAATACTGATGAAGACCAACTACATTTTCTTTCTCGACATTTTTTATTTTCTGTATGTGTTGAGTTATGGAAACTTCAGTGGAAGCTCCAAAGGCAGTCGCCAAGTTTCCCGCAGTAAAAAAAAAAAAACAACAAAAAACAAACAAAAAAACGCGGCCAATGTCTGTCAGCAGTCACGCATTTTACACATGAACGTCTACATCGTTCTCCGTTCTCGATTTAACTGGGTCTAGACTGATACATAATAACTCACATGTCTTTTAATCTATTTAAATACACAACCGCATCGTTATATATTATAAGGATAAGTAACAACTCTTTATGTCCTTAATTTCCAATAGCAGACTGCTTACTGAGTAACCACTGCTGTATGAATTGTACATCAAAGAGATATGACTTTTTATAAACCAAAGCGTCTTTGTGTCTCACCTCGTAGCGATTCTAGGAATTAACGGATATTAAATAGGTTATTTATATTATAAGGCATTTGCCAAGAACCACACGCAGTACGTTATGTAATAATCAGGAAAATTGCCCACGGTATTAAAGTACATTTATCCTCACCTATTTGTTAAAAAATCTTTGGATCCATATATACTCTTATATATTCATACTAGAGGTTTTATTACCTCGCGTATTAGGAATTAAAAAGCATAACAGACGACGTCTCTGTAAACTGGTAGTGAAACTTTTATACTGGTACAACATTGATTGAAAGGGATGGTAAAGGGTGACTATTTCCTTTATGGGTAACTTCGTTAACTCAAACACCACAATAGCATATACCTTTATAGTACAGAATACTAATGGTTTATTTTAGCGCACAAAAATGAATAGAATGATTTGTTGTAGATTTTTTATAATTTTTTTTATTGGGACTTACTGTGAGTTATTTCACCAACATGGTGGCGTGCCAGTAAAATAGATGATGGCTATTTTTCTGTACCTGTATTACGAAACATTATCATGACAGCTGTGATGGCCTGGTGTCTTTATGAAATTAAGGAGAACGCGTGCCCGTTAATGAAGTTACGTCTACGTTAACAAACCCCCGGGACAACCATGTCAACATTCAATGACAGCCACGGGACGCAAAACGTGGCATTTTTCAGTAGACCTGACACGCAGGAATTAGCGTCAAATAAATTGTGTTAACACCCTTATGAAACAATGTCTTAAATTGTGTTAAAACCCGTTTGAAACAATGTCTAACACCGAAACGTATTTACCACCTGAAATATAAGTATAAGTCTACAAATGTGTTCTACTAAGGAGCTATGGTGTCTTGATCTTTTAATGTTATCAGTATTATAATTATGAGCTGATTATGGTTTATGTTATTCTTATTATTTCATAAATAACTTACGTAATCACGATTTGCCCTTCATTCTTTTCTTCATTTTTTATGTTTGTTAAACGAATAAAAGTTTATTTATTTTGTACAATTTTAAATGTCAAAAGCAAAACAACATGCTGCTCTGGTAGATGTTTATTATTCTAGAGAAATAAATAAAGCATTAAATAAAAGACAAATGTACAATTCAAAACGCCACAACAACTGAGCTTCGTATGACCACAATGTACACAGCCCACAACTCACTTTCTTGCATGCACCTATTTTGCTTGCACTTTCTTGCTTGCTTATACCAGGCAAATACCCTATAACGGATGTTGAAGAGTTAAAACAGTGAAGTGCTTTGCAATACACCAGACACATCCGGGATAGTCGGAGTCACCTAGTCCATGTTTTTATGATAACCACAAGTCTTTAAAGAAACAGACCCGGTTCGTTGCCAACACAGTACAGTCATTCAATGAACATTTGAACTTACTGAAATTACAACAGGGTCATAGAGTGCAATCAGTGAACTGTTCTTATCTCTGCACGTACGCGTAACGCCAACGCACGGAAGGCGTGTTGTGTTTTGGCTAACTTTCGATACAGTTTCATTGTTTTTGACAGTGTACACATATATAAAAAACAGTAAATTAACTAAAATGCTTAAAAATATTCGTCACGCCAAAATATATCCTGGAGATTCTTAGCAATTGGCATAATTTATATTTCAATTCTGTAAGTAACTGTTACAAAATTTAGGAAAACCTTTTGTTAACTAACAACCGGTGTCAGGAGAATTAGTCAGGTCTTGCAACAGGCATTACTTTGCAATAACGTGATAACGAACGGAGCTGTCTTAAAAGTAAGTGGTAATATTATAACGACTACATATAACGCGACATATACCGTAGTAACTTTTGACTGCAGTAATTAGCCTACTTTTCTTATCAAATACTGTAAAAACTATCAACCCCGAAAGGGAGTAATATATCGGTTTCAATATCTGGTATTGCATATCGGGTATTGCGACGCTTTATTTTTAATTTCGCTTGAATTAAATTTATTGACACATATTCTATAACGACAATGTAGGCTATTTGTATTCGTTCTTTCACACAATGTGTTTCCTTCTAGGTCACAACATATTGTTATTCCAAATATTGCAACTCCCTGGCTAAGGGCTGTTTGTTTGAAGAGTAGCAATGCTGTCTTTACTTAGCACTGGAGGACAATTAACTTTCCAACATTATGGAAACGCTTCACATCTTGGTTGTGCTAGTGCCAATCATTGTCGGAATACAACGCCGTCATATGAGTGAAATACCCTTAAGCAAGGCATAAAACACCAATCACTCAATCAATCAAGAATTGCTTTGGACCTACTCTCATCGTGCGACTTTACGGTTCAGACGGCCCGAGACGGATGTAACTGTTTTAAATGCTATGCTGGATTTTGAGAAAAGAAACGTTTTAATTTGTTGGATGTATGAAGAAACGTTCTGGCTGAGGTATACACGGAATATTCCAGCAGAAAGAATGGAAGTTGCGGATAATGTATTGCCATGATGTAATCGACCCGTGGCGGTAGACTGCGTCAATGGATCTCCAATAATTGGACAGGAACTTCGCTGTCCTTTGATGGCAGTCTTGTTAAAAGAATTGTCGAACGTCTCTGGCGGTAATACTCATTATAGCCAGGTTATTTATGTAGACAAAGCAACCGAAAGCGGTGAGATTCACGGACCCCCTTGCCAAATACGAATGGCACAATGACGAATGCGTAGGTAATTTTGAACACGAGCGATGCAAATGTGTTTTGTGGAGTGCCTCTTGCGTCTGTTGTGAAATGCCGTCAAACATGGGCTAGGTGTTCACGCATCGGTCTACCACAACAAGAAGCGAGGTATTTGAACTTCGTTTTCCTGCCCACGCAGAGTACGACAACAACCGCGGGTAAAGAATCGCCTAAGGCCATGTAGGCAATGAAGAGGATGCGGAATTGAAGTCTAGCCATGTGGAAATTCTTTGAAGACAGAGACTCGTCTTAATTCCATTGTTTCTGATCGCATCAGGCATATGCTGGATTTGTGTATACTTAAGAGGTTGTCATAGAATATCGGATATCCAGGATCTATTATACAATGGAGGTATGACTTTTGTTGTTTTTAGGAAACATTGACACTGGGCATGATAGAGCGGGCTAACAGTATTATACCCTTGTGCTTCGTTACCCTGATTCAGAGTTACAATTCACTTCAAAGAAAGCCAGTGGTTGTAAAAATGCCCCTATGTAAATCTGGCATGTCGAAGGGATTTTCTGTAAATGTGAATCGTCAGCTGTGGACTAGTATCTTTGTTTTCAGATGTGTCCCAAAATCTAATAGCTAATTATTTGCTTGTTTGATGATTCCGAAGCCATATAGTAGTAAGTTGATCTTTAATATTTGGAGGCACTTTCTTTGATAGACACATCGATTTCGTCCATATCGAAAATCTAAATATGATTTAAAAGCTTGACTAGAATCGGAACTGTTTAAATGAACAAATCCGGCATCGCAAATATTGTTTAAAAAATAACCTCGTTTCATTTAATTGATATCGTTTATATACGTTATCTATACATCAGTTATGCGTGTTGTTCTGGAAGTAATGTTTTATAGACTAATGTCATTCGTGCGTGCGAGATGGCAGTCAGCGAAGCTCGACTACATGACTGCGTTCTAATTCTCTGTGTCGCTTTTTGGCTTTGCAACCAAGACCCAATTACAGATCGTATACATCGTTGTCATTAACTTGACAAAAAATATCATCAAGCCCAATAGCTCAAACATGTCCATGAAGTAAAAGCAGATAATCAGAAACATGAAATAACTCAAAACAAAACAAAAATGTATTTCCACAAACAGTATTAGAAGAATCAATTGTAACTTCTTTTTTAACAATTGTCTTGGATATGAAAGCAGCAAAACATGCGGCCACAATCTGTTAGCTTACCTGCCATACTGGAAACACCGGCAACCCTGGCAAAACAGGAGAGTACCATATGTATGGGAAGTTGGCACAAACTTTCCGGGGTCAAGGTAGTTTCTGGCACATTAATTGGGGCCATTAATTAAGTTACCATTGTCATGAAATTAATAGATTGATTTTAATATTACTTTAATTAAAATAGATGATATTGTGCGTAAGGATTTTAGGCATTTTTAAATGGTGATGTAATTTTTAGGCTGGTTTGATTAGCTTATTCGAGATTGT
Source organism: Mopalia swanii (assembly GCA_030265315.1). NCBI lineage: Eukaryota > Metazoa > Mollusca > Polyplacophora > Chitonida > Mopaliidae > Mopalia > Mopalia swanii. The sequence goes on along the minus strand of JARDVA010399422.1, from coordinate 19,771 downwards.
TGATACTTATTATAAACAATTTTCTGAGGGCAGTAGGGCAGATTTGTACAGAACTCACAGGGTACACTCTTCGAAATAATAGTTCTTAGAGGGTTCTTTAGAAAAGAGGATGGTTCTATATGGAACTATTACCACAGAAACAGTTCTTTGATATAAGAACATCCGGATAAATACTTGAAACAGTTGCTGTGAGGGTTCCATACAGAACCATAAAGGGCTCCACCAGAGCCATGACAGAAAAACCTTAAAGTGTTTCATTAGAGCCATATTTTTCTAAGACTGTACACAATTTAATAGACTTGTCAGTTCCGAGAAAGAGTTTATTATCGCAAAAATAACGGAAATACAGTGCTAGGTATTGAGTGTGATGTTTCCGGTGTTTTGCTTAGTCTTAAAGATATAAATACATGACCGTTTTGAAAATAAAACTTGTATCGTCCAAAATGTGTACAATAGGCATTTGTCTACTGCAAGCGCTAAATGCCAACTAACTGTGTTTATAAAATCGTCTCTTTACATAGCATATATCTGAATAAGGCCGAATCTATGGTCTTAAACAGTTCTCATTCCTCTGCGAAACGACAGTCAGACACATATAAAAGGTTTTCTATATTAGGGATAAATTTCTGCCGAGACCTGTTACTGGAACTAACCTGACCCATCGATCTGTCGGCTGATCCCTTCTCTTAATGAGTCGACATCGACATTTGCTGCGAAAGGCAAAGCCATTTAGATAGTCCTTGGGCAAATTAAAGCGTTTTAGGTGGGCCGCTAGAAAAATGGGAAATAGATTGGTATTATTGGCAATTTTATAATAAGCTTGAGTTCAGCAAATCTATAATGGCTTTAGTAAATGATTAGCCTTTTGGGAGGGATCGTTGGCTTATTGCATGTAGCAATCGTCAGTGTATGGACTACTGTAACGATTTGAAAATGGCCAAGGTTATTACATGCCAAATTGGATAAATTGACATGACTTAGAATAGAGGGGAAGGATATGACTTTATCTGGCACCGTTTACGTGATCAATGCTGCTGGACGGTGCAGTCTCCTTCCACTGAGGTGTAACGCGGCTTACAGTTGACCGATAGCGTTAAATTGTAAGCATTTTGTTCACATAGAAACTGCGTGGTTGTTTAACAAAATACCATAAATTAAACCGCCACTTAATGAAAATCAGGATCAAACAGTTACGCGATTAATATAGGGAAATAAGATTTACAGACGTGTAATTAAAATAAAAAGTTTATCACCAAATGAGTATAAATTCAGTAGGAAGTTATGACTTACTGACAATAATTATTCACAGAAAGATATACGCTGCAATATTATCGAGCGATCAATTAATATGAACATAATAATCTCTAAACCGTTTTTTGTATACGATGTTTGGGATTACTCCATGGTCTGGTGTGTCTCTTTCTTTTACTTGACTTCCGATTAACTCGTTCAAACTCTGTGGCTATGTTTTGAGTACAGATTTGTTAGAGCCGTGTCTTGTGTTGCTCTTGGGTCCAGCTGTTGGACTGAAGGAGAATTGTTTAACTTTCCGTTGATTGAAAAACTAAACTTATTGAAACGGTTAACCCAAAGTTGGGTGAATTAAGAAGAATATTGCTGATCACATGGCGTGATTTTCCTTGGGTTGAGTTAGGAATTATTGTGGATAGCGTTGGCAATGCTGATAACGCGTCCGTTTTCGTATACAACATTTTCCATACATATTAAGCATACACATTCTTTAACGCCATACAACATTAAATAATAATAGGCCAGTTACCGAAGCTAGGGCAACAACGGGCTGAGCGAATACAACCCGCACTTGCCGACCTACAGTTTTTTTATATCGCTATAGATGTTGGCTTTTGTACCGTCGTGCATCATCACTCCTGTTGTTGTTATCGGTACGAACTTGTTTACATTATTAGTTGTCTAGCTGGTACTAATGGGAATTCGATTTTTCTCGGTTGTGGGACACTAGATTAGCACTTAACGACAGCGTTCAATGTTGTAGTTTCAAGGATTCCTCCATAGTCGATGTGGCCATCCAGTTAAAACCTACGCCAAAAATGACCAGTATGTGTGATTAAAAAATCTAAACACGTCAACTTATACCAGTTTGAGCTCACATGGTCTTTGTAATTAATACATATATCGATGGCAAAAGTACAAATTGGATTGGATATGTTTTTGTTGTTGCACGAGGCGGCTTCAATCCTCTATGTATTTAACGCCCCTATGGACAGTTCAGCCATGATATTCCTGTGAAGCTAGACAGTATTGTCGACATATGGCGCCTGTTCAATTCTATTGGGATGTTTGATTTGGCATCCCGACACCTTTGTCGAGAGAGATAATAAATCGGCCATTAACAATACATCAGAACACTTATTGTTCAGCTACGTTATTGCCGATAACATGCATCTGTCATCTACAATTCCAAGTGTTTATAGATGTAGTCGTGTAACGATTTTCATTTTAACTGAACCAATGTGTTGTGAACATATGCTGTTCTCATATATGAGGGGTTTCATATAAATGGAGGACATTTCTATTTTGTTTAGTTATCAATATTTTATTAATTTATAGATTGTTGAACAGGCAGCCCTACATAAACAACTCTTTGATTTAAGAAGTTTTGAACAATTGCAGCTATATATGCATGGTTTTTATGGTGTTTGTTTGTTTGATTGATTGGGGTTCAACATCGTGCTCAAGGCTATGTCACTTATTTGACGACGGATTGTCCATTTTACACTGTTTCTAGTTTAAATACGGTTGAAACCCTGAAGGAAGCCTCGAAAAAACATCCGGGTGGCCGGAACCACATCGTGTACCTGATGGTCGATACACAGGCTCGAATCCGTGGGTGGTAGGATTAAAGGCAGACGTTCTCAGCACTATTTAAATGGTAGCTACTTGATTAGGAACATAATTCTACGAATGGTAATAATGTATTTTCTGTTAATTTTAAATTCCTTGTGTCCACCATCGATTTTTAAGTTATCGCCCACAATAACATTGCTGTCAGAGTAGTAAAATTTGTATTGTATAAGGTGTACATAAACTTAATTATATTGTCCTCCATTTTATATGTGCATTGCTTTTAAGCCACTATATAGTTGACAAAACTTCGAGTGATATCTATTTGCACCACTCGTCTAGCTAAGTAGAAAAACTTGGGTAGCCTGTAGAATTGACTAAAAGCAGTTTTGAATTCCTTAAATACTTTGCCCATCCTGAACTTATTTATTCCGAATGACAATGTTCGTCATGAACAACTGAAGTTTTTTATGCTTCAGTATAACAAGGCGGAACAAATTGAAGATCGATTTTAGATAATATGTTTCAAGGTTGCAGAATATTTTGCCGGGCGGTGGAAAAGAAGCTTCCTGTTGACCTGGTGCTCACAGAGCCAATGACAATAGTGATGTCTTTGGATTGACTGCTGCGATTCTCTTCTAGAGCCTTTGTTTGTTGCCAGTTGTGTCGAGGGCGATTTCCTTCCTAAAGTCAGCTGGCACTCAGCCAAAGTAATGGGATTTTGACAGACGGTGAAAAATCTCAAATAAACAAACAAAACTTAAATATCTTATGAATTTCACCTTATTGATTATCAGAGCAAAGCTTCAATACATACATATTGTGACATTTTTTTTTTCAAGCCATGAATGTGAACGTAATTCAATCCTATTTCTTGGAAGTTAAAATCTACGTTGGCCCGAAGCATTGATAACTATATATAAGGGCTCATGTCTGCTGACTTGGCAATGGTTCTGTTCCTGGAATCGCCTTCTGGCTATGGGGGTATGGTAGAGGTAAATTAATGATATCAACTATGGAGGAATATCACCTTCCAACACGGCAATTATATATAATGTTCACATTATGGTTCGCTGTTAGAAGTAGAAAGCACACCGCCGTAATACAATGTAAAGTCAGTCAGTCAGTAACAGCCAGCCAGTCAGTTCAGACCAAACTGTTTCCGTGTATGGAAACCAGACGATTTAATCGCTATATTTTGTCTTTGATTTATCAGTAAAGTTTGTTTTTTTTAGGATGATTTATTTGGATAGTATACTTTAATGATTAGTTGAATAATTGATGGATTGGTTGATTATTGATAGTTTTCTTTGTTTCCTCATTCTTTCTTTCTCTTGGAGCGCTGGAAATCTGTAATTGATCACACAGCCCAAACTATCACCGATTTCGACAATGTATGAGTGTCCATTGGGACCAATCTGCAAAGAGTTGCCGCAGTTACTCTTTATTTGTATCCAGCCAGTTAAAGTGTGCAGTCTCCTGTGATAATATAGTTTATTTTATTAATGGCCTTTTATAGTTAATGGTCAACCTTGATGAATACAGAGCAGTAAATAGAATGTTCTACAAATAAGGCGCCTCAGACTACTAGTTGAATGTTATTTATTTTCGATAAGACTGTGCACACCTAAATATACTCACCTACAGTTATTGTGGTATCAGATATGTGAATTATTCAAACAACAAAACACGATTATTTAAGATTGATGGTACCTGGGAAAATGTGCTTATGAGTTTATCAAATGATGAGCCATTGTTTCAATCCCATGGTCACACAGCAATTACCATACGTGGTACACCAATGGTTTAAAGTTAAAACCAATCGCAACAACCGGCCCCTGCTGGTTAACAACAAATTACTAAAGGCACTTCGTGTATTTTCAATTACTTTCAAAATAAATGTCTCTTCTTACCATTTAATAACTCTGCTCGGACAGATAGAAAGGCCGATATTGGCGTCGTTTATCAACAGGATGACCCATAGGAAGCCGTATTTATTGAGGAGGCTACTAGAGTAGGTGATTAATGGTAGAAACATTCCAGACGATATTGAATATTGAAAGGCCCCATAACTCAAAACATGATAACTGAGATCTATACTGCTTCAACAAAAAAACAGTACAGCGTTTTTGGCCTCACAATTTCTGTAACAATATTGTATACGTCATTACATCGGGATATTTTTCGTTTAATAAATGTCGTTTGAGAAAAACAGAAGCTATTGAACTCGATTTTTTTCTGCTTGTATGTATGATATTAACAAACCAAAAACAGATATTTTATTGGCAAATTCGTGAACATATAGAATATGGCATTAAATCCCGATATTTGTGTGGATTAAATTTCGTTTGAGGAAAACACTAAAGCTAATGAAGTAGCTGGCTGGGAAATTTGCGGAATTTGGTGTAAAAATTTACTAATCATAATTTGTATTTTATTGCCTAATTCGTCACTGTAACCACTATGAACTCAATTGTCTAATACATTGCGTTTAGGGCAGCAAAGACGCTAACCAGCCTCTCACTTTTTTGTTACAGCTTGGAAGTATGCGGAGTTTGGTGTATGTGTTTGCAGTAATGTTGACGGCAGAGCTGTTGGTGCAAGCTAATTGTAGGCGTAAGTTTGGTTAGTTCTGGTTTATATTTACCAAATTTGGTTTTAGTTCAACAAAAAAAGTAAGGCAATTTCGGCAGTACTTAATCAGATCAATATATCTCTTCAGTAGATGCTTAATAATTAATTATGTGAAAATTCAAAGTCTACTAGGCAATAAATTGATTCAGAGGTCACTTAGCTCATTGGCGGTGTAGTTGAAAGTAAGGACATTGTACATTGGCTGAGCGCCATGCATTATACAACGAAAGAGTAGAGCGTCGTTTCTCGGAGGAACGACAACAAAATAAATTGTGAATGGTTAGAGCAAAATAATGTTCAACAAGTTCAGATTCATGTGGTATTCAAATATGTCCAACTTTCCTATTTTACAAGGGCAGAGAGAGCTTCCTGTTTCCCTAGTGCTCTAGGAGCTAAGTGGCAACATAAATACGATCTGAGTTTTTGTATTGCGTCCTGTGATTGTCCTGGTTTTGTCCTTGTGTGTTGCCAGTGGTGATGGGGGTGGTTCCCTTCACCCATTGGACTGGCACGCCGTCATATAAGCATAATAAGCTGAAGTACGGCGTTAAACTCCAATTAAACAAACAAACAAACGTTATTTGATAAGGACCTTGTGCCGTGGATACTCAAAACTAGAACTACAAACTGCATAGAACATGCTCGATCTTTAATCCTGGGTCGATTTAATTTGAGGCGCATGGCTATAGAATGGAGCTATGAGGAACCTTCAAGCTGTTAGATAGGGACGAAATCTATTTGTTTTTCGGCCATATTCTATCTGGTTCTAAACGCCCCTCAGGGTTTCTGCTCAACGATATCTAAATAAACCAAAGGTCTGTATCCTGGAGATGGACTGATATGTAAAAGCAAACAAGCGGAAAATATTTGCCGAAATTTTTACTAAAGGCTTCCGCCAGAGAGCATCATAGGCGCATAATGCTGGCCACTGTTGATGGAATCAATTTCGTTGTCCTCTGGGGTATTGTTCCACGAAATGACCTGAGCCTTAACTGTCATGGCGACAAAACACCTTCAGCCATGGAAAGTATTATCAAGTTAGGCTGCGATCGCTTTGTGGCACTAGTCAAAGAACTGTATAGATACAACAGTACAATTATGGCAGCCATTGCAGTTAGTCGGTAGTTGGGTTTATGCATGTAAACTGATGTAATAAATGTTTTTGTTATAAAACATGTAATGCTTTGAAACGCAGAAGACACGAGTAGCATCATAACTGACTACATTGGTGTTTAACGCCATGTTCTAGTGTACTTAACGACTAGGACAGTATTGTACTTCAACAGTAAGCATCTCGAAGACACTCATCCATGAAATATGCCTGGACATGAATTGGTGGTACAAGCCCGAAAAACTTCACATCACACTTGCATAGTGATCTCGATTAACTAATACAGGAGAAGCGGTCCTTTGGTCTACATAAACTATTATAGACAAATATCTATTATAAACGAAGATATTGAAATAAATGTACGCCTTAATCGACGATGGGTTCCGGAAGATTTGGTTATCTTGTCCAAGACTCTGCTGACTGTATTGGCCATACATTTGAGTTTGTGTATTTACTGATCTCTAGATATGTGTTCTGGTAGGGAATAAGCGGGCGATGCGTATGTCTTCCTAAATCGAAATTCAGATAGCGCGACTTCGTTGCCAAAAGACGGAGAAATATAACGATAAAGACCACGTCAATGTACACTGCTCTGGAAACTCAATTGTCTCTCTGAGGACTAAACGTCAGAATACGGGAGCATACCATTTATCGAGCTTCTGTTTCAAAATGAGAGAGATGTAAAATAAACTCCATGGACAAATATACTTACGATGCACCTAGGCCCTAGAGGGTATTTAACTCTAGATTGTTCTTGAAACAAAATTATAGAGGACATTAAATTGTCGCACACAGAAATGACGCTCTTTTTTAACTTGATTCTGCAAAATGACGATATTGGCTGGCACATTTCCCAAGGTATACTGATTGTGTACATGTATAGCGGAGAATATTTAGAAAACTAGTTAAGAAGCAACTGGACATCCTGGGGGATTTAAAAAGTAAAAAAACAGTTGTGTCCTGTACAGCATTAACCCTATTTTTGCTGTTTTTGGATAACAATATCTTCGTTCTTTGTTTCTGAACGTACGAGATTCCAACCCATCAACTTCAGACTCAAACAGCAAGTTGTCAGCAGTAAAAGATTTGGACTTAGGCTGCCAATATTTAGTGCTGGCGATGACTCGGATCGCTGTTTTTCGATTCCTCTACAGTACTTATCCAGGAAAAAAATACTGTCCAGAAAAAAAATCTGAACAAGAATCTATACGACATTAGATAGTCGCATACCAAAATAACCCAAACTATTGTTTTTTGTTTATAATTGAGTTTGATTATAACTGTATTATTTAACTGAACAACTAATCATCATAAAGTTTAATTACCTTTTGCTTTAATTTCCAGGTGGATTTTACAGTATTACAAATAGAGACCCTGCAATCAATAGATTTAGAGCTACACCCAGGTATGTTACTCTTTTCAATGACCAAGTTTTGGGTGCCGTCGAATTTGGGTCTGTACTAAAACCATCGTGATCATCTATCTCTGAACTCTGCCCTCTACTTGTGCTTATAAAACCAGGGCCTTGTGTTGCGAAGTTCTGCAGTCAGCGGGTTAACTCAAAACTGTTCACTAATTTTTGTCAAAAGTTGGTTTGAAAACGAGAACATATTTGGTCTGTGGTAAAGTACATTGTGCAATCCCAATATGGCTACGTGACATCTCCGCATTTAGACACTAGCACACCTAGCGGGAAGATCTGATATATATTAATTGAAACTTAATTACTTGTTATAATTGTACACAATTAGCTTTAATCAATACCACAACTGATCACAACAGACCAAGTACCGAACAAGTTCTCCTCTTTAAATGCTAAAAAAAATGCCTGCAGCATGTTTACAACTTAACTCTTTTATACAGAGTATGAAATCTCTTTTGAGTAGGCTGATAGATTGTTATTACCTCGGCAGAATGGGTCATGTGATAGACAACAAATGCCTGATATATATTAGAAATTATAGAAATTATACTCCCAAGATACTAAATTGATCTTTTACTAGTATAAGAATGACTGTCAGATGACTAGGTTTAGAACGTTTATCATGCTTCGTATCCATTCCTGATTTTGTCTCTCTTGAGCGACATATCCAATGAATTAATTCAGAACTTTTCCATTTGCAGACGAAAACTACCAGTGCAAAAAAGCAGATGTCGCGAATATCATTCTAGTTGTGTACCATGGACAAATAATCCAAGAGTTTCCTGCTGCGAGTCCAGTAATTTAACATGCAAGTGCAATTTGTGGGGACAAAACTGCAAATGTACAAGTAAGATGTGGGGCAGATAACACTGGAACCGGGAATGGATGACAGTGTCCGAATAGTTGCCACGTCTCCCAATTCCTGTACTGCGGCCATCTTTGCCCTACAGAGGAACAACGGTTGCGACGTCAACCTTTGTAACCAAATCTGCTCAGTTCAATGTTTTGGATGTATTCTTATGTTTTAATTACTTTCTTGTGAAATGGATTCGAATCGCGGATAAAGGGAAAAAAAGTGATCTGTATTAATTTTTTGATTGTTTTATTTCGGGTATATGTAGATCCACAACTTTATCTGCCACTCTGTCAAGAGATTGATGAATTACAAGTCCAGGTTTTTGCTAGATGTGGCTTACTTCAAGAATAAAAAAACAGTAGTATTGCTGCTACTGTTGTGCGTTTTGATTGGTCCATGACGCATCGTGTGTTTACTGTGTAAACCATAACTTTATCTCCAACAGCCTTGAGACACATCTTCCTTTATGTGTAGCTCATGAAATTAACAGAAATGCTCAAAGACGATTGTCTTGGGAAATCAAATTCTGCAATATAACACTCTTTTGTCGGTAATTTGCTCAGCACCAATGTACACGACCAAAAGTTATATACACACTACAGAATGTTGTCGCAGAACGGTCGGTATGATGGATTCGGTTGCTAGAATCACAGGTTAACGATCGCCCTTTCTTTACATGTGTGACATCCCGTGGGACCTGTTTTCTGGTTTACCTGCTATGATGATAACAGCGAAATCTCTTTGTTGGGGACATGTTTTCAGTCTGGGTCTGTACAAGTGGACGCCATTGATTGTCTAGAACGTGCATGGTGCCATTTGCAAATGGCAAGCTTCTAGTCTTTTCTAATGTTACATATTTACGTAGAAGCCACGTAAAGGTCAACGGACTGACGGATTTGGCTTCAAACATCCTATATAAAGCCGCTCAAATAGTTCTATTAGGGCGCTGGGAGAATCTCCAAGGCCTTTGAACTGAATTTAAATTAACATATTTAGTGCATTGTTTTGAAAAGTGTACATGTATTTAGGTACGGAGATCTACATCAAATCTGTTTTATTTATGCTTATTCTCAGATTTAACCTATACACAGACAAACAGACCCCGTTACATTACAAAAACCACTCATACAATCAGAACTACAGATGCACATATAACTTGGATACCTCCAGCGATACACTACATAGCTGCATTGTACATCAATAGTAGCACTCTCTTCTTGTGCTCATGGCCTGACATTTCTTTAATAAACTTGAAAAATTTAGAACACCCTATTTTACAGAACATTTTTCATACACGCGTTTAGGACGAATGAACCGTCCTTTATACTGCGACCAGCTGTTGTATAGAAAGCAAAGCCGCAGTACCAGCGTCTAGATTCCCCAATCTTCCCGTGATGATTTCATGTATGCATTTAAAACGATCCGCACATCCAAGCAATAGTCCAGGGAGTTCGTGTGATCTTCCGGAATAAACTTATCTATATATAATTTAACCGGACGATCCTGGATCGTCTTCAGTAAATTCCATAAAGTTCATGGGAAGCTGTTTGGATCGTCTTCAGTAAATCCCAGAAAGATGTTTGGAACGTCTTCAGTAAATCACAGGAAGATGCGTGGCTCGTTTTCTGTAAATCACAGGAAGATGTTCGGATCGTCTTCAGATAATCACAGAAAGATCCTCGGACCGTCTTCGGCAAATCCCAGGAACCTGTGTGGATCGTCTTCAGTAAATCACGTGAAGATGTGTGGATCGTCTTAAGTAAATCACAGGAAGATGTGTGAATCGTCTTCAGTCGATCACAGGAAGATATTCGGATCGTCTTCAGTAAATCCCATGAAGCTGTGTGAATCGTCCTCAGTTAATCACAGGACAATGTTCGGATCGTCTTCAGCAAATCCCAGAAAGTTCATGCGAACATGTCTGTATCATCTTCAGTACATCCCAGATGAGTGTTGCTAATATCCATTAGAGGAATCCGGACCCCGGCATTACTTCATGGGATTTAAATAATATAGGATCGGCGGTTCAATTTAAACCATAGGGTTAATGTCAAATGTAAAGAATGTGACACGGTCTAGGGCCAGCTGGGGAGGGGACATACAGGTAATCACTCGACGATTCATGTTATCCGCTAGTTCAGTTAAATCGAACTTAATTGGCCCAGTACAGGAGTGCTGTTTTTCTCCGTGCACTTTCTAGTGGCGACTCAAATAAGGACATTATTTCAGAGTATATGACAGTGTAAAGGACATGGTGGTATTTGTTGATGAGGCCTAGCTAATGTGTAATCGACCAGTTGGCTGTTCTAGATGCTTCTAATCTAATCATTCCTCCATTGCTTTTCTCATTATAACAATAATAACTAACGCTAGCAGATTAAAACACTGAAGAAATATTTGTGTAATCATTTTACGACAGATTTTACTAGTAGTTTATAGATGAAACTTATTTCATGATTACCCGCATTTGATATTTGTTCAATCGCAACAAGAATAGTGATCAGTTTTTTTAGTTATTTTGGGAAAATACTTTCTTAGTTTGAACACATTCTAGTTTAGAACATTTTTCAGATAGAAACATGTCCGGGAATCGAACCCACGACCCTGAGAGTTCGGCACCAAATCGCCAGAAGTAAAAGCCGTCGTAGGTGAGATTCCCCGACCAGTTTCAACCTGCAAAATTATCTGAACAGTTATCCCAAAATAGAGAAAATTCTGTATACTTTTAGTATTAATTTTGTAAAAAGACACAAAAATTATTCAGGACAATGACCAGCTTATTGTGATTAGCAAAAGTCCAAATTCCATTTTTTGGCAATGAATTAAAATAAATATATTTTGTTTTTCTGTACAATCTTTAAATGTATTTTGTGAAACGATAAACACTTGAACTGTGTCTTTTGTTGTTCTAATATTTTAGTCTTAAACCATAATTTCGTTATTTACATAGTTAAGACCTCGAAGGTATTACGTCTTTTCAGTTTACATTGGACATTATATAGCATGTTCGATGTGTATTTATTTACGATTTCTCCAAACCACGTTATATGTGGTCGCTGATATTTTTAATAAAATATTATTTTCATTTGTTTCTGCAATTTTCGATACTGTTCGTCTTAAGGTCATTTCACTTTCCTCTTAGTTCTACAATATTTCAAGGTTATCCTTTCAATTAGTTGACGGACACATGTAAAACTTTGTCTTAACATTGCCGTATGTCATTAGTTTACAAAGATCGAAAATAAAACCAAAAGTCGTATCATCAAAAAATAAAAAAATAACTACATTATTAAGCTTTATAATAGTATCCGTATAATATCGCGTCATTCACAATAAACCATTTTTCGCACCGTTAGCAAATGTTGGTCGTTAATGACATGAGTATTTCAAATATACGTACTTTATTTTTAGAAATACCATTTGTTAGTTTACAAAGATAAGTTTATATTACGTTTAACTTATTTGTATTCTAGGTTAAGTCATGCAAAATTTGATATCGATTATATGCTGACGTGACAGCAGAAACCATTCTCGACATCATGGGAACAGCAGCACATGACAAGTGACAGGCAAGGGAGATTAAATTATCGCCGCCCAATCAGCTGATATTTTGAGCTCATATAGTCAAAGTATAAGCAAGTTGTATGATCGCCAAATATCATTATCGGACCAGTGGTAACTGTTTATGTATTTGGTTAATAACTTGTCCGTTGGAGTTTGGTTGATTTGTGGTTTTACGTGGCAATGAAGGTTTGTTTGTTTTGTAAGGGTTTAACGTCGTACTCAAGAGTATTTCAATTAAATGACGAGGGGTCGTCAATTGTACACTGTGACTTGCCTAAATTCGGTGAAAAATCGGAAGATATTCTCTTAAAAAACAACCCTGATTGCCGGAGCCACATCGTGTGACTCACTCATATACCTAAATGATCGACAGAAGAACTGGAAACCGTGAGCGGTACATTGAAGTGGGATTAATAGACCGACACGTTAACGATTACCCCTCCGGCACTTAATGATATTTCACTTATATGAAGGCGTGCCGGCCCAATGTTGATTTAAACCAATAGGACGACAAAAAACCCACCCACCCTCATCCCCACGTAATAATTCTGAGACAATTACCATCTGATATGGTTGATTTACATTTCCAATTCTTCACTGATGATCCATAACAAATAATTTTAAGCCAAAAAAGAATATCTGAGATACTTCTAAGGATTCCGATACGATCGCATTACATTATTAGCTGGAATAGAATTGGGTCGCTGTGAATGAAGTGCTTCAGCTGCGGGTTAAAACGTTTAGATTGGTTGATAATAGATGTTCCGCGAGCTATAGTGTACTTCAATCAAGATTTGTATAGCAAGGATAAAACACATTATTGCCTTCTACCTCCATTATAATTTTACGATATTGGATAATTCAGAAGTTGTAGTTTTAAGCCTATGGGGACAAGTGCTCTCATTTGCCGATCCGAGGAAATTCGATATGTATGGTACTACGGAATTTGTACCGTACAATGTATCACCATTCTAAACATTTTCGGGGCCTTCGATAAATTGGCTTCACCATTCTAAACATTTTGAGGGTCTTCGATGAATAGGCACTAAGCCAAAGGCCCACCTGATGGGCTCTTGAATAAATTAGAGCGGTTTGTTATTCTACATTCTTGCTTTTGTTACTGGTGTTTAACATCGTATTCAAGGGTATTTCACTTATATCACGAAGGGTTATCCAATCTTTCATATTGCCGTATATAAAAACGGTGGGAATCTGAGATGATAGCTTGTTAAATCCATTATAATGATTGCCAGTGAGAGCTTGTGACTCACTCACATGGCTGAGGTCGACTGACAGACTCGAACCTATGACAAGTATATTGAAGAAGATCAGTTTTCCAACGCGTTAACCACTAATCCACCGCAACCGGAAAAGACATAACAGCAACCACGATATCATTTAGCGTAAAAGGTCGTATTCCGGGCCCGAAAAGGAATCTAACCCTTCCTGTGTTCGGCAGAGAATTTGGTAAAATGAAATGGTATGTCGATTAGTGGTCAGAACAGAATGGTCTACGGTGAAAATAAGTGATCTCGTCCGAACCATCATATTAGTAGCCTTCAATCCAATTCTGTGTCCGCCCTAATAATTTCGTCTGTCAGGAACAGATGTTTTGGATGACTTAGATTCTGGAACCTTTTTAGGTTGGAGAATTACTGGCTAGCTGTGTCACATAGAGCAGCCTGTGTTTGTTTGATTGATTGTTTCATCGTTATTTAAGGTCGTTTTCAAGGGCATTCCCCTTATATGACAACAGATTCTCAGCTTCTCATGTGCGTACCTATACAGTGTGTTCATCTCCCATATACATCTTCGTATTGGGATGACATTATTTAAAATTATGAAACCTGCTTTGATTCCTGTCCAAATCAAGGTGACGTTATGACTGACTCTTCCATGGACTATAAAAGTATCCATCCAGTGATTCCCATCTAAAACTCTTCCTTTGGGAGCTTTGGTCAGCCGGCACTTAACCTAGCCGTCTAACGAAGAGTTTTTCATCCATGGTTATTATTATCAGGCAAAAATACAGTTTTTTTTTGCCTGATGGACACTAATCAGGTCTTGCACTGGTGCCTTTTATTATTGGGAGATTTTTCAATTTGATATTTTATAGGTTACATAATTCATAACATATAAATGAGGAAAATTATTATTATTACTTAACACTATACAAAAGGGAGGTAACCAGCTAGAGAAGGATGTGGAAATTTGTAAACAATGTCCAATGAAGAAAACAGGTTGCTTGGTTGGTTTTCATTGAAGAAAACAGGTTGCCCTGGTTTGTGTTTTACGTGGTACACTACTGAAGGGTGTGTCACTTACGTGACAGCAGTCAACATTTATTTTGGGGAAAAAAGGCAAACTGGCTGTAAGATGTTTGAAAAGAACTATCAAAACAAACACACGTGTTGTACGATAAAGCGTCGCGATTTGGGGCGATTTGGGGTGTATTATTGCAAACCGTTTTATCACTTCTATCTTTATTATACACATGTTGAATTCTGTTCACATATGTAGAATAAATGACTTTATCTTACATATGTCAAAATGATTTCCACATACGTTAGAAAAGATTTCAACAAAAGGAATTTCACATTGTGAAATAAATATTTATTTTACATATATTGAAAGATTTCACTTACATGTATGTGAAAAACAATTTAATATAAGTCAAAAGGAATTCAACATATTTAAAATAAACGTTTATTTTACAAATGTGGAAACCTTTTTCACTTATGTAAAATCAAAGGGTGAGTGAAACATTTTTGTAGATGTGAAATGAAAGCATCCAATACATCAATTACAGACTTCTCATTCACAGCCACTCTTTAACGGCAGTAAATTTGCTCCAAAACTACAATCTGATCAGAACACATCTTACCTCTGCGTCTCGCAAAGCACTTGCTATTTTCTGGCGAAGAATAAATCAGGGAAACTACATTTCTTTAAAAGGCCTATGATCGCGATCAATTGCGTAGTGAGCATAACTACGTCGGATTCATTGGGAAAATAAACTGGTGTATACTACAATAAAAATACTGAATAAGAATTAACCCGTCGCCTGATATAATATTCACTTTTAATTTTTCACTGTAGTTGGCATTTTTCAGAAAAGAAAGTAGGTTTCGTCTTTAAACCGTTGTTAGGCTGTAAAACAATGCGAGTGTAAGTCGTTATTCGATTGTTGGCAGTGTGTACTTGCTTTGTTGTTGTTGTAATTTCGCTGAAGGAGGACAATTTCCTGGTCAACTGTCTCGACCTTAGAGTGTGCCCTGCTGAGACTAAACTTGCATGCATGTAGCATATGCTCTCGCTTTGCCTGTCAGTGGAATATATTTATATCGTCTTTGCATTCGTCTTGAAAGTCTGCAGAAGACAATAGGAGCACAAACGAAGAATGGATACAGGCCCTTGTTGCGGGGGAGAAATCGTTATTCAGTATTTTTGACATGTGAAACTCTTTTGTACATATGCAAAATAAAAGTTTATTTTACATCAGCGAAATTGTTGTACTTTATATGTAAAAAACAATTTTACATATGTTGAAAAGAGTTTCAGATATGTTGAAAAGAATTCTTCACGTGTAAAAAAAAGATATTTATTTTACCCATGTGAAAATGTTTTCCATGTTAGTGAAAATATTTTAACATAAGTAACAAAGAATTTCACATATGTGAAAAAGGAATTGAATATAAGTAAAATAAAAGCAGAACTTATTCAACAGATGTAGAATACACGTGAAAGTGATAAAACGACTTGCCATAGATGATATGGTACTGCTCGACTCCATAGGGGGACCGGTGGTACCGTGCGTTTGATGTTTGTCTGGTACTACTGCTTCTGCCTCTTTTCATCTTTAGAATAACTGCCTTTCAATAATTGTGACTCAAATGCTCAGCTTTTTGCTGAACAAATCCATCAGCTTTGAAAGGTATAGAAGGTCTGATTAATGATATGTATTCAAACGGCCAAACTATGTGTTGTGCTGGGAAAGGGGCACCTAAAAAGTAAATCGATTACCAAATGACATTCAACAGGCGTTTGCGACGAATAAATATAGAATATCAGGAATAAGACTTTTAGGATTGGCCCAAATGCACCTCATTCAACTCTAGAATAGTTGGTAACAGTTTGCGCTGAGCGATCTTCAGTGCAATCGATCCCAGCAAATATTTTTTCTTCAGTGCTAAAAAGCAAGAGGTACTTGGCGGGAAAACGGTTTTATTCTACTTCCGATGAAAGACATTCAACGATACCAACATTCAAGATTAAATTGTGTAACACCCAAGCAGAGTGTTTTGAAATCGCCAGGCAAAGTGGCTTGGAATCCTCAGAGTAAGGACTCGTGTAAGGTAAAGTATTTACAAACATATCCGGAGTAATAGGGTCTGTTAGACGAAATACACACGTAATAGACTTATTAAGCTTATAGACTGCCTGTGTAATAGTGTTGTAGTCATATCATGTTAGTATAGTAAACAAATACAAGAATACAAATGACAGGATTTCATCTCTAGCAAACAAGCATGAAGTTAAATATTCACTACTATTTACCAACAAAACCATACATAGATCGTGTATAAATGTACAATATGCTTGTCCTACTTTGCCTTTAAACTTGGAAATTAAAAAATAAATACAAAAAAAAACCCATACATATTACCTTTTTAACAGATTAACATTGATGCAAAATACACGTGATGCGGTCCATCTAGTTTTTCTTTATATCTATATCTTAAGTCAACACAGAAGGTATATTCCCTAACATGTCATATTGCATTTCTAATGGGCTTACCGTCACATACAGTAGTATTTATTTATAAAGTCTATAGAATACGTGCATGCTCCAGCATGTCACGTGTCATCTCCAGTGTGGTAACCGTCACACAAAGTATTTCTATATAAAGTCTATAGAATACGTACATTCTTCAGCATGTCACGTTGCATCGCCAGCATAACAGGTCGCATCTTCAGTGTGGTTACCGAAGAATACGTTCCTTCGTCAGCATGTCAAGCTGCATCTCCAGTGTGGTTACCATAGAATGCGTTCCTTCGCCAGCATGTCAAGCTGCATCTTCAGTGTGGTTACCGTCACACAAAGTAGTATTTCTTGTTGTAAGTACCTTGCCGTTCGTTCTGGGTCAGCATCGCGCCGTTGGCGATACAATGGCTGTCTTTCCTGAATTCCACACAATTCGATCTTTGTAAGCGATCTTTCCTTAAAAAAAGATAGAGAAAATCATAAATAACAATTCAATTAGATCTTAGAATGAGAATAAAGTCACTGGTATATTTAACACAGAGTCACTGGTGTTACGCGAAGATTCACACACCATTGACACTGTTACATCAGTGACAAACTGTTAAGAACAGCTCTGCTGAAAAAAAAGATAATACTGCAAAAGTTTAAAAGGCAGTTTATTAAAATCTAATGCGTGTTAAGTTCTGATAGAATATATTATGTTTTCTGAACTATTTTGTTTTCTCTCCAAATTGACGGTTACACCAGTGAATTTTAATACACCTACTCCTTAAGGTTGTGTCATTAAACGTTAAATTTAACCTAATCTATACTGATTTCACCTTCAACTCTCCTCCATCTGCTTCACAGGAAGTAGTGCAGCCACCTAGCAGCACAAAGGGTAACTAATCTTTATCTTTCTGTTTTCACAGAAGTTGCAAATAATTGTTATACTAGTGAGAAAGATTCCATAGACAAAAATAAAATCCAAATTTTATCAGTTATTAGGTTTATTAAAAGTGCATATGTTAATAGTTATTTGGGCACTGATAGTATAGATTGAATTTGAAAGCTTGGATAGTGAAGTGAGAGTTTTATGTTGACCAACATAAACGACATCACTAAAGACATGATATTTGCTATACATTAGCTTAACATCACAAATTATGACGGTTTAAATGACAGTAAAAACAGTTCAACCGGATATCACAGCTTTATTGTTACTTTAAAAAAAACAACAGTTTTGATTAGCGATAAGTCTTTCAGCCTGATAATGGCCCCTATACAGTCAATCGAGACACGACGAGCAGCAGAACCAAATCCAGTGTATTTATACAGCTGTAATTTGTCTTGCTACGACCGCACAATTTATGCGTAAACACATGTGTATGAATTCTCCATCATGTTTACATTTGAGTGCTTACCAACGTAGTTCACTTCCAAGTTTGATCAATACCTTTTGACTCTTCTTAAATCGCCTAGAACAATGACAGCCATATGACGTCATTGGGGGAAAAGACGCAAAGGATCATGGGATTTTCGAAAAGGATGACTGCATTGGAAGATAAAGTACAGGTTCGGAAGACTCAAGTAACGTAGATACTTTGATTGGGGTTTAACATCGTACTCAAGGGTATTTCACTTATATGACGAGGATTGTCCATTCACAATGCTCCTTGCCTATTACAAATTACGGTGGAAAACCGAGAGGAAACCTCGTAAAGACCACCACCGCGAGTTAAACAAACTCGTGATATTTTTTGCGATACAAAAGTTTTAAACATTAAAATATCGCCATGAAGAAATATATATTTTGTGTAAGCCCCCTTTTCTCCAACCATAAATAGAATCGAATCTACTTCCTATGTCAAGACATTGACTCTAAGATACGCCCAGTTTATCTTGTTTTGAATTTAATGCGCGAAAGCCTGGCATGGCGTATGAGAGTTGTCTTAGTCTCGTCCATTATAGAAACTCTCGCGATAATACGATTGCCTTTTTCCATTATGTTACAGTTGGTGTGTTTGTTAACCACTGACGTCACTTCCCATATTCCGTTAAGAAAAATAAAATACTGGCATATATAATATCATTGAAATTATATTAGGAAAACCCTGATAACTTGTAGAATATAGCTGCTTTTCCCATTTAACAGAGCATTGAACAACCGACCCCAGTAGCCTACATTAGAGGCTGGAGTCGTTCGAATACAGAATAGCAAATAAAGCGCCAATGTTATTTATTGTAACGGGTTTCAGCAGATGCGCCGTATTGATCTAGTATTACCTTTCGCATTAAGGATATTTGTTAAATATGGTAAAGATAAACAATGTGTTTTGAATGATTGGATATCTCTTCTAACGTGAGACGTTTAAATGAAACGAGACAGACACGAGTTAATGTCTTTACGCAAAGCTATATTCGTGAATTCTGTATGAACTGCTTCTACGAGAAACAAATTGGTCTTGAGCAATTTATCAAAATCACGCCAAAAATATATCGGTGTATTCGGACTATACTGAAATACTATCGATTAACTATTAATATTTTCTGACAGATAAGTTAGCTAATATGAAAACTCATCTGGTTAAAAAAAAAAATCTTGAATTATTTGTT
>JARDVA010398311.1:4916-16486 GCA_030265315.1 Mopalia swanii | reverse complement strand
TCTCATTAGATGTCTGCACACTGTTTAAGCTGTATTGGTTTGTTTAAGCAGTAACCAACCACTGTAAAACGCAACAATATGAGCTACGCTCAATGCTCCCATGCAAATAAAGCTTAAAAGAAAAAAGAAAAAGAAATCTACTTAGATGACTATAGGGTCTATCAGAGGATAGAGGAATTTGCAGGGAAAAAATACCACAGGAAATAGTGTCATTTATGAACCACGTCTAGACTTGCAAACTGTTACTGGAAGACAATGTTTCGTAGAACAAATTTGTCAGAATGTCAGAAAAGGTTTGAGTGGGTTAGATATGAGGCACCAATGACGGCGAGCTATGTGGCTCTTTATTGCGTAAGACAGGAGTTATGTCGCCAGGAGTATCTAGTATAAACAGACAGAAATAGGGAGCTTCAATGAAAACTCATTCATTTCCGTCATATCCACAACATGGAGTCTCAACAATGACTCGAGTTTGTAATTTACGGCTACTTATGAATGTTCTTTTTTTTATGTCGATACGCAAACGTTTGAAAGACAAGCTTGGAAAGAGACGCCACCAAGACTCCATGGTCAGCATGGCGGTGTTTTATCTAGCTCTTCTAATATATACAGTTAAAATAATTGTTAGCAGCAATGTTGTACAAAAACATTTTCTATTTATTCGCGGATCGGTTGCTATAATCATTGTCATTTTATTACAGTATCTCTGATATATTAGGCTTGAAATTGGTATTTCTGCTATGGGCATTTCATCATATCGGCCTATTGTAATATTCAATAAACGACAAATCGGACTAACAAAGTATATATCAGCTACCGTTCTAATACAATCGGATCTGAATTTAATATGACATGTCCACGATTTAAATGACTAGTGCTTGGCCAGTCACACGGCCTTAATCTTCTGCACTGTTTATCAGGCATGTTATTTCTCGCTGGTACGTTGTAGTGGCTCACAATTCTGTTAGTTATCTTGTCCATTGATATTTCCATGAGAATAAATCGTTTTCACGAATTAAACGTGCCTGTATTGGTTCGTTGAAATAACCAACGTATAGGTGTTTATTGGTGTCTGGAACTAATGTTACGCTATCTTGTATGTTTTGCCTATTATTATGTGTGGGAGAATTCGATTAATAATTAACAGTTACTGTTAATATCACAAAGGTGTATTTGAAGATAAAACTAACGTTGTAAATACTTTAAAAAAATTTTATCACTGACATGACATTCCTGGCATTTCTTTCGAGCCTTTTGTCTGCGCTGTATAGCACACCTTCATTTGGACCTTTAACTTCTAGCTATCAAAGCTCACTGAGCTACAGGCAAGGGTTTAACACTTCGATAAGTCAGTATGGCTGATGACCTAGTGAAACTCATTGGCCGTCTGAACGATATTAATTTGATAAAGTATTTGACTACTTGACAGCTACTTGAGACAGCGAGGTGTGTGAATAGTTGACAGCCCAGTGATAATCCCCTGAATTACTGATTGTTTGATTGACACATGCCCAATTGTGTTCAGCAAACAGTACGTGTTGGTATGAAGTATTTAAGAAAACAGTTGGCCTGCTGGCTGAGAAGCGGACTGGTTGAGTTGAGCCCGTCCCTCTCCTGTCCTTATCTACTTCATGACTGAGGAACGAAGGCCGCGAGCCGTGCCTTATCACCTCCTAAGCACCCTTCTCGCCGTCCTCAATACCTTAGATATAGTCAGTTACTGTGATGGTTGTCTTGATCACAGCAAGAGCTTCACGGCTAAAATCATAACTCACTACTCGGCCAATATTTGTTTTTAATTTCTATCCCGTTTGTCTCAATAACATGCCGTGATTGAAGCCCTTACGAGGCGCCTTTTGATCCCTTTTTTGCTATTTATCCACACCTTAACCCGCAACTTAAGCTTTCGTTTCTTTAACCACAGGTTATAAATCAACACATATCGCAGAACCCCCACATTTATGACACAGTCTCAGAGATCTGCTTAATATGGGTGATCACATTTAGTCGAAATGAAAACTATTTGTGTTTCTTTGTCTTTAAAATGAATAAGATGGATTTTATGTTCGACAAATGAAATAAAATGTGTTTTTGGGGTGTCGTAATGTCTTCCTTTTGCTGACGATATAAACCTTATAGTTAATAAGTAATTGCTGTAGCTTAACAGAACGCATTAATGCGAATTTTGTATCATCGATAATTATATTTACTGATTTAGTAAGACACCCATCATATTATTTCAAGCAATATTTGGTAACATGTAGCTGGTAAAACTCAATGGCTTCGCAAAATAACTTGAAACCGGAGTCTATATTTCCGATGTAGATTAGGAACCACTAATATATGTTAAACAAAAGCTTGATTATTTATTTCCTTCATAGTTTTTGCACGAGAAGCAAACATACGTACAGTCTGAAGCGAAATAAACAGACAGAAGCTAATCGTACGGGTTAAACTGTTCACGGGTTAAACAAACTCCTCAAAGTTAATAACTATTTATGGCAATACAAGATATTCTCAGTTTCAATACAAGAGAAGCCGATTTGACTTCTTGATTATTCTATTGGAGTTTAAATCTTTTCACTTGAATTGTGTACAATCCATTTCTCCAAATTATCTGTCTAAAACCTGAAATATATTAAACTTACAATGTTAATGTTATCACTTGATGTACAGGGTTGTAGCAAAGTTTATTTGATTAACTTTGGGAAAGTTTGTTCTATGTAGCACATTCTAACTATTCAATTGCAATGGTATCTTGGAGCAAAGATAACAACCACAACCCAAAGAAAGAACCTTTAGAAATACATATTAGAAGGCGTTTAAAAAACGCTAAGTTCACGTAAATACAGTCAAAAAAAGATTCAGCAATTGCATATACGCTATACTCGAGCACAAGTTTATATCAAAAGTTAAAACAAAACTCATCAACTTGCAGATTAATGATGGAAGCATTCTACTTTGCGTCGAGACTTTGAGACTAAGGTCATGAGAGCAGCCATCTTGTTGCTCACCTAAAAATCTAACGCCATGAAGGACATTGTTGATATGGTGTACATATTCTATTCGTTATTTTACAACTATTTTCCTTTATCTGGTGGCTTTTCTTCAATGTTTTTTGTTAATCATTTAGCGGTAAACTCACTCAGCAGGCTACTTTTGTTCGTACCACAACAACGAAAATTTCGCAAATTGCAAGCGAGTCTTATTTTCGGTCCATCCATTTCTGTCATATAGTCGGTGATAGTAGCTACTTGTGAGCTAATGTTTTTTGTTCTGTAAATAAAGTTTCTTATCTTTTCTAATAAGGTGGGCAAACACTACCGATTCGTTCCCTAGTCTGCTCGTGGCAAACACAACCATTGCAATAAAACAGGGTACAGATGTTACAAGTCAATGTAAGTCATTGCTACATATCTACATCTATATAGAACGGGTGGCTACATAATATACAACAGCAAAATCAGAAAGTGACACCATCTCACAAAATGGGGGTTTCTCGACTATTGCAACGATCAATCGAAAAACAGGGAACATTAAAGTAATAATCTATCATGGAACAACCGAGTTACAATCTATCTCCAAAAAAGTGTCCTGAAGAGAACATCGTTAAATAAATATGCCAATCCGTTCAAAATGAAAGAGAACTGATTCAATCTGAAGGTTACAAGTGATAAATTGCACCTTATCTTAATATAGTCTTAATTAATTCACACGTTAGTCTTTTTTCAGTAATAAGAAAGGAGACAAGCTGTTTAATGAAACCAAGAGTTAATCTCAACTCAAGTGGCTAGAAATCACCTTACACTCTTAGAAATAATGGTTCTTTGAGGGTTTATTAGAAAAGAGGATGGTTCTAAATGGAACCAAATGGAACCATCAGGACAAAAACGGTTCTTTGATATAATAAGATAGGGAGAAAAACATAAACCAGTTGCTGTGACGGTTCCACCAGAGCCATGACTGAAGAACCTTAAAGGGTTCTATTATAGTTCTTATGTTATTAAGAACGCTATGACGCGATGCGCCGATCACATCTTTTGCGACAATATGGTTTCAGTTGTAAAGTTAAATACACAAAGCGTTAATCTCAGCTTAAATGGGCAGTCAATACTTTAGAATCAAACTTCCCACGATCTAAGTTCTCTATTTTGCAATGATATGCCGTCCTGCGCTGTCGTCATATTTTATCATGATATAAAATGGAGCCTTTTATGACAAAGTCGATGCTCTTTTTGATTTTCTATATGTATACTAAAGTAACCGAAGTAACGGTATCAGTTCGAGTTAGACTCGCCGGCTCTTATGTGTAACATTTGGTAATGTTCGACAATGTTATACTTAAATTTTAAAGAAATTGTGCATGGTGATCGCGACTTTACATCGCCAGTAACCTCATTTAAAACGTGAAGCAATACGTTCAAGTGTCAAACCACTTTCTTTCTAAATTCCTCTCTCTCCAGATGATATTGGTTAATGTAAAATTGTATTTGGAATGGGATTACAATAAAGCCGATTGCTTATGTATCGTATCCGTTGTATGCGTTTAAAGAAAACATAATAATAATACGAGTCTGGATAGATAGCCTGTAATGAGCAGTTATGCAAATTGGTACTCGAAGTATATTGATAACGTTTATAATCGCATCAGAGCTTTTTTGATAACGGACATGAAACCTCATGTATGGTGAAATGTTCATGTCACATCGATTTTCTCTGTAGAGCATCGACGAAGTAAGTATTATCCTAAATCATTTTACTAAACTGATTTATCAATTAATTTAGAGGCATACTGTTTTTGTGGCGGTTATTGTGAGTCTTTATTGAATAATAGTCAATGGAATAGATACAGAAATGATATGGTACGGAAAGTCCAGCATACGGGAGTTACCAAGGGAGTTACCAAGTCAGTTACTAAACTGGCTCTAACAGGATTAGAAAAGCTATCCAGTCCACAAACTTTAAACACCGCATTTCAACACTGCTCATTACAGACTATATATTCAGATTCATTTTATTTTTGTTTTCTTCCCGTTTCACAAAACATGGAGCACATACCTATTAAACAGAATATCATTGATACTGTTATGTTAAATCAAAATGTGGTTGGCGAGATTCGCCGTCAATGTGGACGTCACGTTGTTGCAGAAGGGTGA
This sequence comes from Mopalia swanii, assembly GCA_030265315.1. Lineage (NCBI taxonomy): Eukaryota > Metazoa > Mollusca > Polyplacophora > Chitonida > Mopaliidae > Mopalia > Mopalia swanii. The sequence goes on along the minus strand of JARDVA010398311.1, from coordinate 11,330 downwards.
ATAAATTCCATTTGTTGTACACTCAATAAAAGCGTGTTTACCTCATTACAAGGTTCAAAATTGTACACTCATTTAAAGCGTGTTTACCTCATAACAAGGTACAAGATAAACGCGGGTTTACTTCATTGCAAATAATTTAAAGCATGATTACCGCATTACATAGTACAACATTGTACACACAATAAAGACGTGTTTACTCATTACAAGGTTCAAAATTGTACACATAATAAAGGCGTGTTTACCTCATTACAAGGTACAGAATTGTACACATAATAAAGACGTGATTACTTCACCACAAGGTACAGAATTATACACACAATAAAAGTGTGATTATCTCACTACAAAGTACAGAAAGTTTAGAAACGTAATATTAACCTATATTAGGCCGGTAAGTTTACTAAATGCAAACGTTGAGCTCTGCATCCGATTTGGGGTATATGGGTTACACGATTTGAAACGTTTAAATACTGTAGCTAACTAGCAAGCCGTCTGTACTTCCAAGGTTATAATCCGATTATATATTCCACAGTCAAAACTCAAACGATGCTCAAATTTGGTCCTTAATTCGAGAGAAAAGTAAAACTGAGATTTGAAGAGATTAGGGTACTTTTATTTGATGGACAGATTATGTCTGTTGGTTACATTTAGTAGAGATCAGAATTATAGACTCTAAAGAGAAAGAACATAAATATACATATAATGATACAACTTAAGATTAGACTGAAACATATGGGCGGGGAAAGGGGCGGGGCAGGATGGACATATAAACTACTACTACAACAACAACATGTATATAATCACATATACATTCCAGGTCGCATATACACAAACACAAAGCTATATGACAGAGTCACATGGCTACGGAAACAGTCAAATTATTTTAATAACAATATACATACATTAAACTATTCTTAACCATGTTTCCATTAATGAACGTGATATTTCATTATACGCATAGTAATTTATACAACCATTACACCGATACAACCAATTTGTTATTAAAACAGGACATACCTGAGACTGCCCACCAAACATCTTTATCTATTGGGCAAGAGCAATACGAACTTCCAGAAATTTCCATCTCCAAGGATTACTATATTACTAAGGTTTATATGGGTGGAATTTAGAAATAGTAATAACATATAGATCGCTATGTAGCCCAATGCGTAATAATCTGTATTACATATGACGAAAAGTGTCAACACTTTAACATTGTGACAAGTTTTTTGGGTTGAACGATTATCTGGGATTATTTGGAGCACCAGAGATTGACAACTTCTAAAAGCACATACTATCTCTGCCATAGACTTTATTGAACTGTAAGACTTTGGGCGTTAAATCTCAGGTATAGTCTACTTAATACGACAATAAATGCTACGATAAAGATTAATCGCAATGTCAATAACAATAATATGAATCTGAAACTAGCACGATGTCCAAATTCAAAGGTGGCAGACTTCACGCTGGAGCAAGATCAATCCTGACGTCTCACTGGAAGTAAAACTGTTGTCTTTATTACCATGCAGAACTAGGAGGGGTTTCTCCCAACAAATTCTTTTTTATTGACAGAACTCATATATAGTAATTCATTATTAAATATCTCTTCCTTGTGTTATCAATAACATTTAACACTGCACAGTAGATAAGGTTATTAGATACAACATTTGTCTATACCGTATATACTGTCCATTGTCTATTTGAAAAATCCTTCTCATATAAACATGTATGGAGTAAGTGATGAGTTAACAGTCGTTTCTCACCAATCAGTAGGTCTATCTTTTTCCACAGGAATTCTGCTTTCGGTTTCGTTATCTCGCCAAACTGTTCGGCTGATGACTAGCCTCTTATTTTAAATGTCAAGGGCAGGCACCGATTCCTCCTGATAACCATGTTGGCACCAACATACCTTCTAGATATTCCGCTAACCTTACTTTCGAAGGATGAATATGCTCATGGACAAAGTTATATACATCTCCAACACACATTGCCCTCGGATGAAACTCCTTTTGTTCACCTGTCCATTAGCTGATTTACAACATACTGGGAAAATCCAGGTCTCATATAAATGACCTAAATGAAACAGGGATCTTCTCCCTGTCATTAACCTACGTATTCACGATAAAAATGCAAAGTTCAGTATAGGTAAACCATCCATCAAGTCTCCAATCTGAAATACAGGTGGCACTTGTCCAAATATAACACAGCCAATGCAGTAATTATACCTTATAAGAGTTAGTAGTTGGTGACGATCTTATTTCATCAACATATTGTTTTTAATACAGTAAGAAGATGTGCTTGTCCTTCGTCCGATGACACATTTAAGTGTGGATCCCAATCAGCATCAACACTACACCTATACCTAATTGAGTATTACTTTCACTCCACTGCCTCTTCCTGTGGCTTGTGATCCTTCACACGGCCTTGTAGGGCAAGTTATCTTGCTAACTTTCATCTCTAAGTATCCTTGTTATTTGAATTCTGATGGACATTCTCATTGACGTCTCTCCATCAAGTGGTTTAATCACAACATACTTCTGTCTACTGAATTCTAGTGTTGTAATTTAGTAGAGGTGTGACGACACCTGTCACTGACCAAACGTTATAAATAGTGCAACATATATAGATACATCTTGGTCTTCAAGTCAGTTGAGGTATTTATTATCTGCAAGAAAGCACTTCAGAGTCCTGCCATTTTGATTCCACGGCTTGTCTCCGATATCACCCATCGTCCATTTATCGACACCTTCCTCTCCTTTCTCTCTTTCCATATTTACGGAGTCGTCGCTGCCACTGATCTTTCCATTTAATAACAATACTCTTCCTGTCGACAATAAAGCCAGGTCTATGATCATTACGGTGCTGTTTCCCAACAATAAGGTACCGGCGACTCAGTCGAATTTTGGGACATTTGCAAGCCAGGTCTTTTTGTGGCACCCAGAGGTAGGTCTCTCCTCTTCGGACTCTCTGCTGACCCCTCTTATACAAACTCAACACATTAATTGTGAACTTCACCCAGTCCTCAACATTCTCTCGGGATAATACGTGGGCTTGTATTGCTAAAATATACAAATGAATACATTGTTATGTTTTGAGACAAACACAGATCATTTTTTATTTTTTTTTCCTGTAAGATTTCGTTTTTCCAAAACTTTGTCGCAGAAGTTTAGTTTATCCGACCCCAAAGAAGAATCCACTTTTTTGTAAGTGTGTTCTGTTTATTTGGGCAGATTGGAAACACTGGAATGTGAGAGGCTCTCTAAGGTGGAATGAGCCCAGCTTAGATTCCAATACAAGATCTTGCTAGTCAGACATGTTGTTCAACAATACAACCAGACTTAAAGCAAACATGGATAGATTTAGGACTGTCAAGCCAGAATCTGTTCGGATTTATACTATCTGGCGATCCTAACTGGTGTCACAACACACCGCCTAAGCACACGATATTCGAGAAATTCACAAAATATTGCCGTGTAATCTGTGGTGTTGCTAAGGATCTGATGGCTGCTGGACGACCCGCCGACCTGTACACATAGCTTGAGGCTGGACGTGAGCACAAACCAGTAAAGTGTCGACAAGCCAGTGTTACAATTATCACGCCGGCCAAATTCACATGGTATTTTCCGGCTGGAAGGATTTACCCCCTTTCTGTACTTATCACGTACCTGGTTAAAGGTTATTGTAGAAAACCTAGGGCTCGGAGAAAGTGACTACGATAAAGGATAATGCAATTGAAGGGCGGGAAGCTTCTCGAATACCTGGACTTAGAGCTCTTTTTACAAGCGATTCAATTAATGATAGAAACCAGAAATCAAGCCGGTCATCAGGTGTGTCGGTCGCTATTTTAGATACAGGTACAAACTCAAGGGGTAAAAAAACATTCTAGAATATCAGACTTTTCTCAGTCAATATCTCAACCAATAAAGGTACTTTTTGTGGCAGATAAGAAAGCATAACTAAATAAATTTAAAACTTGGTTTATGAAATGAATTAAATGTCACTTAAAAAGGTAGGAGAAACATTCTAGACATGTATTTTTAAGGGCTCGGATGACAAATATTCTTAGTAGAAATCTATGACTGCCACTCTATTCATTCATTTTTAATTACCCAATTCTAGAACAGATAATAAATGCCAGTATATCAATACTTACCGAAGTCTCGTTTACAATATTTCTTGAATTTTATTTTTCTCGATTTGGATTTACATTTGTCACAGTCATCTGTAAAGAAACAAAATTTATATGTATATATAAATATTAATTTACTTATTATTTACTTGTAATTTTATATAATAATTGATCTTCAATTGGGCAAATAGCTGGATACATGTTGAACAGTTTGAATACAGTTCTGTCGTTGTCTCTGAATAAAAGACTCGCCAGAGCTTAACATTAGCTCATAGAGTGGTGTTGCTGTCAACGTTTGATGACTGGATGAGAAACACAAAGACATACTAACGTCCACCTAACAGGTTTGGAAAGCTTGTTTGAAGTTTCCTTCGTTAGAGTTAGCCAAGCGGAAAACTGTGAAATGATCTGTTTAGCAAGCGGAAAATTGACATTTTATACTCTGTTTGTATAGTGTATTTTCCTTGAGTTGTCGGACAGGATTCGATCAATAGTCATTGCACAGCCTAATCCGAAGCCACCAGATGTAGACTTCCGAGGTTCATAGAGAACCTCACAGCCTGTCCTACTGCAAGAAAGCTCTACCAAAGTCATCGGCCAGCGCCTTTACCGACAATCCTCGCTTAATCGAACAGTCCGTCTGCTAGACTGACAAATAATATTCTTTCTAATAATATTTAATAGTTGATCAAATAGTGGTGGAAGGGATGGGGGAATTCTGCATTGGGCCTGTATCAGACTCATTAAAACGCTAGCAAGTCCAGCTGTACTTCGCTATAGAAATATAAGCACTTCTGAATGTGTGACAGTAGTGAACGGTGAACTGTCACTGCCAATTTGTGATCTTGATACTCAAGCCTGGAGACCGAAAACTGTCCAAGGCGTCTTACTTATCACATCAGTTGTCAGATTAACTTTGTTTTCCTTTAATCCCTCCTCACAGTTTAGATCATTCAAATAAATCGTGACATCAGAAGAGAGCAGGGTCAAAGAACAAGGTAACCTAATCATGACATCAAAACAAACTTGTCACAAATCTTAAAATTTAATCTGAATTTTATAAAGAAGTTTCCGTCGTTTCATCGTGTAGGGATAAACCGAAATTAAGTGTTTTGAGTCCGAAAGTAAAATTTATTGGTCAGTGTAAAGTTTACGTTTAGATTGCATGGAAATAAAGAGCTGAGCAAGCCAGGTGTGTGTGTCAATGTGGCATCCTTCAGACAAACCAACCATTCAACCAGTGACAAGTTTGCCCCTTTACCCGTCAGGTTCAGTGTCAGAGCTTACCAAAAGGCAGTGTCAAAGGATAGATTGCAATGAATGGTTTCTCGACAGGTAGGACTGACGACTTTAGCACTATGATACTATTTACACAGGGTAGACCAGTCCCTCTCTTAACTTTAACAAACCGCTATGTGCGCTCTCCTTCTTTAATACCGCAACACCAGGGAAAGGAAACAATCACGCCGCATAAATATACTACTGAGACAAGTTTTAATGATCCAGTCAAACCTCTATTCAATTTGAAGTGTGCAGAATAAATCTGTACAACAATGCGTCTTGAAGAGGATATGTGTTTTAAAGAATGCCGATTGAGAAGCAAAGAGAGAAATTCTAGTAGGTGCGGACCAATGTGCTGGAAACATCACGGAGAAAACCCATTTGTAATTCGCAGGTGGTCTTGTAAAGAAATCTCGATTGTCCATGAAACACACACGGGAAATTCAACTAAAATATTCCCACGTACAACAATATGTAGGGGAGCGTTAATCCGGCCAAATTGAAATATATGCATTTTGTCATTTGTATACAGGATTGTTTACTGTAGATAGTTTGTGTTTGGTGAACTGGGTGGGTGTTACATTGAACCCTGGTATAACCCGTGCTCTATACCGCGATAAGACTACCCTACTTGATACTGAACACTAATTTATCAAACAACCCTTCTCTAGTATGTTGCCGTCTCCTGCTTCAGTACAAGTCGTGTTCCCGTCTTAACCGAGATTTGAAGTATATTTAATACAGTTTAGGATATTTAGGCCTGTTGATTCCTTGTCGCTAAATTACCCTAGTTCGCAGAAATAAAATTCTTATGAGTTTCTCCAACGAAGTCAAGTTTAAAATGCGAAACAAATGGGACTTGGTTTGTTCATAACATTCTTCAAGATGCATGCTTAAAAGCTACACGGAAGCTGCACGGTAGCCTATAACTTGAGAGACCTCAGTACTGTAGTAAAGCTGCGGTACTAACTTACTATGCGTACCAATTCCATGGGATCTTGAGTTAG
>JARDVA010397202.1:0-16507 GCA_030265315.1 Mopalia swanii | reverse complement strand
ACACGTCTCCAACAAACTGGCACCTCAGCAGACCGACCTCGTTTGGATAGACCACGTGTGACGACACATGCAGAAGATCGACAAATCGTCTTACGTCATTTGCGTAATCGATTTCTCATTGCAACGTCCACTAGGAATGAATTGTTTAGATGTCGTGTGACTGCTCAAACCATACGTAATCGCCTGCGCTCTGCTCGTCTCCATGCACGCCGCCCATATCATGGACCAATTTTAACCCAGTTACACCGACGTCAACGGCTTCTCTGGGCACAACGACATCTGAGACATCTGGTGATTGGAATAGGGTCGTTTTTAGTGACGAATCCATATTCACTTTGCGCTTCGCTGATGGGAGAGTTAGAGTTTTGGAGGAGACGCGGTGAACGGAACGCCCAGTGTTGTGTGCAAGAAGTGAACCGTTTTGGGGGCGGTAGTGTTATGGTTTGGGGTGCCTCTAATGGTCCTGCCCGTTCCCGACTAATGGTCGTTCAAGGAAACCTAACTGCTACAGGATACAGAGATCAAGTGCTCATTCCAGAGCTTTTGCCATCCATGGCAGCTCATGGCCCAGGTCTGACATTCCAACACGATAAGGCCAGACCTCATACGACCAATTTAACGCGGAATTTTCTTAGGAATGCTGGCATCAATGTCATGGAGTGGCCCTCAAAGTCTCCCGACCGTAAATCCATAGAACATGCATGGGATATGTTGGGCAGAAATCTTCGTCAAGTAAGGAGCCCTCCACAGAATTTGCATGAACCTGGTGCCATGTTGGTTCAACTATGGCGACGCATCCCCCAAGCTGTGTTCCGACGCATCATTCAATCCATGAGGAGACCTTGCGTCGCAGGTGTGAACGCTCATGGAAGGCATACGCGCTATTGACGTGCTTTCATCAAGTTGTAACTTACCATTTTTACTCTCTTACATTTCCCTAGCATTTCCGGTGGAACTGGTTACATTATGAACATGATTTTTATGGTACACCGTCCTTAATGGGTACAAAATGGAATTTAATCAATATTTAAAACCACTTTTCTTGTATGTTCAACTTATCGACATCCAAACGAGTGTGAAGTTTCTTTTTTGACTGAGTTTATATACATGTACCGAAAGCCGAGCTATACGCAATGGGACTTGTTTGGCTATTCAACAAATCATTTAACCACCAGATATCGACTGTAAGCATATAACTTGTCTGCGGATTTAATTGTATATTTATGAATTCACCCATCCATTAAATGAAGAGAAAGCTTTTCATTAATCCATACCAATAATGTGTGGACAACAAATGAAAATAGTAGAAAACTTTCCTTTCATTCATGGGCCATAACCTCACAACATAGAATCGAAGGTTTACAATAAGAAAAATAAGAAAAAAATGTCGGATATTTTCACTGAGCTGAAACAATATATGATCCCAAACTTTCTAAAGCCCCTTTCCCACATACACGGCAAGATTTTTCAAATGTTCACATTCACAACGGCGTCTTACTCCCATTCGTGGACAATCAGGTTCTACTCTAGAACACCTGTAGTGGAATAGTGGAATTGTGTATGTTAAAAATATCTTGTTGTACCGTAGTGGTGTAAAAAGTCTTGGTCGAACGCAGCAGCATCGTAGCCGAGTCTTGACGTTGTCGTGGTGTGTCGTAACGGTATCTTGTGCATTCGTACTCCTTCGTAGTCGCCACACCATCTACGGCAAGCCCCGACATCACTACGGTGCTAATACGATACCACAACGTTGCTATTTCGACTGAGCACGACGTTTAGAAGTTTTGCCTCCCGTGACTTATAGCGACTCAGGAAAGTTAAAAAGACAAGCTGCCATGCCATATTTGAAAAAGGCGCAAAACGATGCTCCCCGATGTTGTAATAAAACAGCATCCCTACATGGATCCCGACCCTATTTTAACTGTTCCTTCAGTTGTAATAGAGGTCGAGGTGTATTCTGAAGACATACCCTCACATGCAGCCTGAGGCACCAGACGGTGATAGCAATCGTGTAATTCACATTGAACCCCAACCATCTCCAAAACCCATTGTCCTTAAAATATGGCAGTATCTGAACATGTTCCATTTGCCACAGCGTCGACAAAGAGAAACTTGTACTGTGTCAACAACAGCGAGTAGTACAAGGGAAAGAAACCCCTTGTAGTTGTAATACAACGGTCCTGCTAAGCGTGGACAGCTGATGTCAACACGTTTCCCTTCTACAGCCCTGACGGTGTTATGGAACGCCCATCTTTTTTGAACATTTATCAGCTACCTCCTTGTAGTCCTTTGGGTTGCTTGGTCATTGCATCACTTCTTCCCACATCTTACGAGTAATGGAATCACGCGTTCAGGGATGATTTTACTTATCGTGTTGTGTGCCACCCTAAACCCATACTGGATACTTTTATATGAGTACTTCCATCGCCATGTAGCGCCGAGTTATTGCAATCAATATACCTGAATCTCAGGACTTGCGCCAAAAAGTATCCTTCTTCTTTATATGGACCAAAGCGTTTCCCCAACTGAGTACAAGTTCATTGGTCACACTGAGAAAGGTCTTGTTACCGTGAGGGTCTTCTCGATTTAATTCCACTAGATGTTCGTACTGACCAAATAATGGAGGCTGCAGAAGCCATGCTTTCACCTAAGTTTATCTTTTCCATTGTCTTCCAGGTCTACGCTGATCTCTATCACATGCAAGCAAAGCTGCAGCAGCCAACAGATTTTCTTCTTCCTCCAGACCAGCGGCTTGTATGTGTTCCGGGTTATTGAACATAGTGCCAATAGAGAAATAGGAAGGACTATGAAAAAACCTGCAACATTCATAAATCTCATTTCACCCGTTGAGCCGGTTTGTCATGTGATTAATCAAATCCTACAGGCGTCTTACTAACTCGTACTAGCGTCTTGTGGAGCGTACTGATGTCAATATGAGCATTCCGTAGTACGCCGTGATAAATCTTAACTATTTCGTAATACTGCCTTAATAATTCGTAAAACTATCGTGGCAATATGGCATTACTGTCGCACAACATCATTACGGTCGGCGTCTTGATAGCGTCTTAACAAGTCTTTAAATTTGATTGACCGTGAAGTTTGGAGTGCGAGGTGCTATTGTACATCAAAATTTGTCTACTTTCAAAAATCTTACTCTGCCGTAGCAAAACTCGTGTATGTTGGAAAGGGGCTCAACACCGGGAGGCGCCAATGCGTACTTTAATAAAAGTTCATAATGACGAATCCGGTAAATGACGTAGGCTTACGTAATGGATTGGGGTAACGTGATGTCACACCTTGAATAATATTCATTGACTGGATCCAGATATATGTCAGTGCAGTCTGTAATGCATTGCCGATATGTTCAGCTGATTCCACTTTCCGCGAAAGGCAGCTACTTTTTTGACCCATTTTAGGCGTTTAGTCTGAAAAAATACTTAGGACTCTAAGACCATATGCAGACATAAAGGTTCGGTTAAAAGTAACTTGCCTTCATCTACTATAGTGCTTATCTCCTACTGCTAATTTTATCCAAACTGTCTTTCCGTTTCGGTATCGAAATTTAAACAAGATGGCTTCGTCTGAGGCTTTTTTTTATATTGGAAAATGTACGAGTCATACTGCAAAGAAAATGGCTAGTAAAGCACACATACCTTCGGCTGTCCTAAAGTTTGCCAATCTTTCTCTAAATTAAACACTCAGGCATACTGCGCCGTATTTCAAGTTGTAAAAGCTAGGTATCTTCTGGAACCTTTATATTCGCCAATAAAGAACAACACGTTCTTCCCAACAGCACACTAATAATGCCACGATAGGTCATCTTCTAAATATTAACTTATTTAAGTGCACTTTTACTTACGAGCATATCTTAGAGTGCCCCATTGTAACCTGAATGCTAGCCCTTTGGGACTGTAGGGAACTGAACCGCCGGGCATCCAATCTGTGTATGTGTCAACTATATCCTGCTTGTAAATAGCCTTCCCAGTGAATTTGTACATCAACAGCTGCAATATAAAACCCATAAATGCGATATATATATATTTTTTAAAACATTATCTATACGATTTTATTTCAGTCTGCGAAACAGTATAGCCTCTCCTAAAATGATTTGTAGGACTATGTTATATGTAGATGCTTGTTAGACCTTCTTTATTGACATGAAGCTGAAAGACCATTATAAAAAAATTTGGGGCAACCGATTCTCGATTAAGCACTTTCTAATATATCACAGAACTGAAATGTTCACAAGTAGATTGCCATTCGAAGATTTAAAGCCACAAGAGGGCAGGCAAGGCACGTCATATGATCTGCGATATTTCACGTAATTCACTACACTTCTGGGTAAGCCTTACATTCTTTCTAGTTCTAGCATTTATCAACGGACAGTTGATAAAATGACAATTTCTCCGTCTTTTCCCACAGCTTCACTAACCAGGCCAATTCGGTTATGCCCCATACCACCAACAATTATACCATCATGAAAACTTTGTCGCCCATGTATATTCTAATTTCAAATGGAATGTACATACCTTCAAATAACTGTAGGGGCCAGGTAGTTAACATCATATGTGTTGAGCATTTTTGAGCTATGATTTGTAATCCTTGGTAGTAGGTAAGTCACAGGTAATTTGTCTTATTTCTCTAATGACAATTTCCCCTTCATGCCCCAAAGCTACACCCAACCAGGCCGATCCGGATATGCACCATACCATCAAAAATTATCTTGAATATACCATCAGAAAGACAAGTAAATAGGACAAATACATGGTCTGGATCAATCACTTGTCAAACGTTAAATGGGACCACAACAGTGTGCCGGGAGTTACAGTTTCTAGCTGCTGATTTGTCTTCAATACAGCGCTCACATCTTGGAGCCATCTTGGTGCCACGGAGTCAAAAGAGGTAACTTCGACAATCGCGAACCTGCTTTTCACGCAGCCCGATCTCAATTTTTCACCGCTATAAACAAGATTAAGTAAGAAGTCGACAATCCTTTGTCCTATAAGTGAAATATCTCTGAATGCCATGTTTCACCATAAATGACACAAACAAACCTTCAAAAAAGAAACAGTACATATTGTAACTGGACGTCCATTACATTTGCTCCTGCATTTTTCTCATCCCAGGATTGTCCCCATGCTGCGCCTTTGATGGGCTCATGCTGTTTCTCGGCATCAGCCAAATATCTACTCTCGTTTTTTGCGTAATAAAGCCAGCATCCTGCCCAGGCCAATTCATCTTCTATCGCAACGGACCTTCAAACAATAATAGTAATAGTTAAAGTCATTAATACGAATCTATTGTTTTGGAATTACCCGTTCCATTTATTAATAATCCACGTGTCACAAGCCAAAATGGTATATATTGGCTTACGGTGTCATAATATAGCTCAATAGCAGAAAGAAAATGTATGTAGAAAAATAGTTTGCTTATATTTTCTTGAAACAATATTTGCAGTTATGATCAACCTTCACCTTAACAGTATGTGGAACTTGGAGACCGCCTTACAAGTTAACCATGCTAGCTATCAGGCCCTAATATTAGTAGCGGTGGTTGTCTGGTTTGATCTTCTCATACCCGGGTTCTCACTGAGCTCAAGTCCCGACTTTTCGCACAATTCATATCGTGCTATACTTTGCGTTATGGGCATACAGCTTTCCTTTTCGTCGGGTTTTTGGTCAGTGCGGCCATGGATGGGTTTCCTGAGCTGACATGCCAGCGATGTGAAACAACTTTATGGTGTAAAAGAAAACCAACCAAACAAACAACTGTAAATTAGTTAAACTAGAAATAAATATGATTATGGTTCTGTTGAGTTAATCAACATTGCGTGTAAATGTATTAATAAGCTAATATAAGTAAATGTCGTGTGATGTACAATCATCACACGATTGCATGGAGACATTGAAAAGAATGGAGTAGAATGTACTAGAGGATATTTCACAGTTTTTCACAGCGGAAAACCATAAGCAATGGACAAAACAGAGTTGTCGGGACTTTACTTATGGTTATCTCCCGATAATCCAATCATATACTAAGCTCGGGCCATGTGATACAGTTGCTAGTAGAAAATGGGGAATCAAGGAGACCTGGTGTGACTGACAAGCCGATAAAAAGCAAATATAACCAGAGAAAGTGGCAGATAAATAAAACTATACAGCTATCCAAACATTCAACTGCATATGGTCCTTGTTATAAAATGTAATCGACTGAAATGCTATGACAATAATGCATGTCGATTATGAAATAATGGAATAATCATTGTTGTCAGTTTGCAAAATTGTTTCGTCCTTTGCTCTCAAATAAAATAACACAGAGGTTTGGCAAATGGTACATGCTTAATTTGAAGGGCCAATGCGCATTTTTCCTTGTGCCGAAAAAGAAACCCACGTGACAGTTGTTAAACAGTCCACCGAAGTCTTCATACTTTGTTTTTCAGTTTGTCAAAAAGTGACTCACCCTGATCTCTCTGGATTTTCCCTTCTGGTTTTCATAAGCCCGGCGCACACGAGAGGAACTGGCTGAGCTGCCGGTCACGAGAAGCCGACAGCTCAGCCAGTTCCTCCCTTGTACGGCGGGCTATATATATTCCATTAGTGAGTTTGTTGAGAGGAAAACTGAGGAAACGTTGAAGCGTCGAATGCATGGTTAATCTTTTCCACCATTCATCAGAGCAGGTGTTGTAGTTTTCAAAGTAAACTCTGTCAACTCTCATTTATTATTTATATCAACGATAATTTCATAGCCGCGAAAGCTTCTGTGAGCTAGCAGTCGTGATGAGGACAATGTAACAAGGAGTCATCTCAGTTTTATAGTGCCATTTGACTCATTGTCCAAGAAATGGGGGATTCGTTTGTTTCGCGTAGATTGAATGTCAGAATCCACTGACACCTTATGCGTAAAATATAATCTGCCAAGCGGTAGAAATATATACCATTGAGCTTTAGCATGATTTACCCATGATTCCACATACAATTCATGTTCTTCGAGGTCTCTCTTTTTCTCGCTAGAGGACGCCTTTCAGCAATCAGTGCTGGCCCAGCCACAATGCCCTTGAAATTGGATAATGGCTGGTTTCATACTTCTGCTTTTAGACTTCGGTTATAACGGATATTTTCCTCAAGATCCATTTGGCAGCATTTGAAATAACTTTTGGCACAGTGAAACACTATGAGAACAGATACCACATGGTGTGTTGACTACCATAGACTTACCTGGACATAGAGTTCGTTAGGTGCAGTGTGAGCTTTGATGAAGTAATCAAGAGGCCACTTGATGCAGTCATACATATGGTCAAGATTACCGCCAGCTACGTACGCGTCTTTCCATTGGATAAGTCCCCATGTAAGAATTGTAACAGTGTTAGCCATTGGAAAGCCGAATTTCACATGATCGCCGGCTGCAGTGGCAAGGTTAATTATACATGCTTAGTTTACGCTGAATGGGTTGACTAAACTGACTAAAGCCTCACTTGTCAAACGCTTATTCTAATGTTTAATAATGTATTTAACTTAAACAGATGTGTTTAGGTATAGTCACACGGTTTACTGTTGAGTTGTATTATCCAATAAAGAGAGTAAGAAAGTGAAGTTTCTAAAATTTTGATTTCTAAAAGTGGGAGGGGTTTCGATTTAGACAACTTGATTGATCAGTATTATACATATATACCGGTACTAGAAAACGCTTCTGCTTATTAGTGATGCAAAATCTAAAGTGCCGACGCTGTTTTAGCCAAAATTCGATTCCTAGAGTTGGGTACGCTATGAATATTTCCTTTCAACATATTTTCAAAAAATGTGACTGACCAGCATCTTCCATTAGAGGTTCTGTTTTCTGATGTAGAAACCACTTACCATCGTACCAGCTCCCGGTTAAATCATGTCCTACATCTTTGCCGTCAGTAAGGGCGGAATCATATCTCCAAGGGATTGGGTTATCAGCCGGAAGTTTTCCAGATCGTTGCGCAGCATAGAAAAGCATGGATTTCATGAGCACCTCGTCGTAATTATATTTTGTCTTCTGACCTGAAAATTAGATGTGTAACATCACATACACTATGATTTTGTCCCCATAGTCCGTTTATCGCTATATTTTGTTTAACATGTCGGAAATTAAATATATAGTCATCCTGACTAGATCTGGATAAGTATTCAAATCCGTTAAAGGTTTATCTATGTGGGTGCCAGGATAATCCGATATTTTTACCCGTTGTGAGAGCCATCGCCATTTTTGTGGCTGAATCCGTGTGGATGTACTTCTTGTACTCGCTGGGAAGATGGGTTGATATTGGTGGTTATTCCAATCACGGTGCGCCTCCTTCTTCAACGTTTGGCATTGGGATAGCTTGGAACAGTTTGGATCGCCATTGCGGGAATAAAGTTTTAAACTACACAAGGGATAAGCGATAGCTGAATATAAGTAGATAGCTATTGCTATAATCGTTACCCCAAATGACCAAGTTTCTAACAATGTTTCCGTTTGAAAAATCTATTTCGTTGTATTTGTGGCAAACACAGTCACCTTCTGCAATGGTAATTCAGCTGTCGGCACGGGTGGAGCCTTCTGTAGCTCTCGTGCTCTCTGATCAAAGGGGCAACACGGATTGGGTTTGTTGGTACTGCCTTTGCGCTACATTGCGTCTTTGATTGTTCTGTCTCGCATTGATTGTTGCCAGGAACTTGGGGAGTGTGCTCTTTGCTCTTTTTCCTATTGTGCCGACATAACCTCCAACACACTAACTAACACACATATGACGAATTCTTTGATCTAATCCAGTTGAATCTCTTAACTGCTACTTAAGGGGACATGAAAGCATGCAGCATTTGAGAAAATGTTACAAAGATTGTAACAGTGAAACGAATATCCGTGAAAAAAAAATGTGCATGCTTTTCATATTTATATCCTGGTGATTTGTCCACCAATGTAAAAGCCTCCAGGAAGCGCCCCAGTCGGGGATCTATTTTATCAAGGTGTGTAGTATTGGTTTTGTGCTTCTTCTCTTTGCCATTTCATAAGAGCTCAGAAATTTTCTGGCACCATTTTCAAAACAATTTGGGACCAGTGCGAGGAAAGTACGGATATACCCTACAGGGATTTGTTATTTTATGGCTGGCTTCTAGCATACGGTACGATGCCCTGAGGTATCTTTACAGGTTATTGTCTGAATTGTATTGCCGGTCGAACAGAAATTTAACCCTTGTTCTTCGCGTTAAAGTTAGTATCCTTTAAAATAGTCAAGGAGTTACTGGTCTACATACCGCTCATGATTCTCTCAGCGAGTACTCACCTGGTCTAGTAACATTTAGCCGTGGTAACGTTTGATGATTGTGAGACACATCCAGAAAGATGCTTGTAGCAGTGGGTGGGTCATCACCTTCAAAAAGCCCTCTAATTCCAATCTCAAACGGTGTGCCACCAGGGTGAATTCCCTTGGATTTTTTATTAACCAAAGTGAAATCGTGCCCTTTTGGGTCCTCCAGTATCCAGTCGCCGTCATATTGCTGTAACACATTGTAAATTGTATCTTCGTACTCTGGATTGGGGACTAGTTGTGGGGTTCTTGTGTCCAGATGCACTGTAAGCAACCGGACAAGTCATCGGAAATTTTTTGCGCATCATGTAATTTCGGCTTTCTGGACAATCCCGTGTAAAGGACTGTCTTCAACAGCGAGTTTGACTAGCCGTCAGATCAGTGAATTAGATGATTTTCTACGACGGGAACCCAAATTAAAAAATACAAAATGAAGTATTTACCCTAATATTGTTGGCAGGTACGCTGAAGTGCATTTTAAGAGCTCAGCCATAAATATGATCTTTAGGGGTGTAACCAAACGTTCCTTCCCAGTGGTTACCTCGGATCTGGAGAATCTTCAACTGAACGGTGACATCCTGGCCGTGGGCCACACTCAGCAGGACAACCAGCAATAAAACTACCAACATCTCTGAGAAATAATATAATTGTAGGAAATATTGCTCTCAGCTTTCTCATAAAATGAATCCTACATTTAGTTTAAGGCCGTTTGTATATGTGTGTTGAAGAAGTGTAAAGTTGGTATTCATTTCCGGTCGACTGCTACCAGTCACTGTAAAACTACCACCATCTCAGATAAATAAAACGATTGTAAGGCAAATGTAGCTAATAACTTTCCCATAACATTTATATATTTGATGAAAACGTAAATTACGCAATCATTTCCAGTTTATAGTCAACCACTAAAGTTGTGTCCAGTCACTGTCTGGGATTCTGAATCCCCGACTGACATCGTTAGACTAAACGGATCACAAATAATACCCTGATAATGTCTGATTACCAGAGTAGCCAAAAATGACAAATCCGTTTGGCTAAATCCTCCTCTACTGTCGAGTGGAAAACTGACTGTTACTGGTACCTTATGCATGGGGATCCAGGCAACGATGGATATGATTTTGAGGCTGCCTAGAAAGATTTATTTTACGACCGGCGGATCGAAAGCAGTGCAGCGCAGTTCCTACGTTTCTTGCAAAAACATTGGACATGTCGTTATGCCGTTGATACCTGATATATAACATGGCCACAAGAAAATGGGGAAGGTAAGACATCATTTTAGGTTAGTTTTGCAGTAAGACAACAACAAAAAACATATTTCAATGGAAACTTACCCGACTGAACCATTGCATCCACAAACGATAAAATATCATGAACAGTGCACTAGTATTGGCGATTTGAAATTATGGAATTGTCTTGCTTTTTGACCTACAAAGTGGTTCTACAAAGTGGTTATTATTATCTGACTTTTGAAGATAAGCCTAAGTGCTGCTGACCCAGTCTCCAAATTTGTGAACTATTTCTCGCGAATCCAAACAGATGTCACTGATTATAAAGTAAAGCGAGGGAGAAGGGATATGAGACTACTTTTTGGGTACACGTGAGAGTAGCGTGTTAACAGCTGGTCACATTGACATGTTCCGATGTTAGGTAACACACTGACCAATAAAACAAACATGTTATAGCATAACCAGCGACTAGCAATCCGAAATGATTTTAAAATTTTCCAGGTGAAGCTAGGGTTGAACTTCATGTTCGTTTTCGGTTTTGACATAATTGTCGTTACTGCTATGGTTCAGCTTTACTGGTTTGAAACATTAATTGTGATTATAAATATTGTCAAAATTGATAGTTTTAGAGATAGGACAGCACTTAGGCTTATCTTCCAACGTCAGATAAGATTACCCACTTTGTTCGTCAAAAAGCAAGACCAGTCCATAATTTCAAATCGCTGACACCAGTGCACTGTTCACGATAGTTTGTCATTTGTGGATACAAGGGTTTAGTTGGGTAAGTGTCCATTGACATCGTATGTTTCTTGTTGTTAAGTTTTACCGCGAACCTAGCCTAAAATGATGTCTTACCTTCCCCATTATCTTTTGGCCATGTTATATATCAGGTATCAACGGCATAACGACATGTCCAATGTTTTTGCAAGAAACGTAGGAACTGCGCTGCACTGCTTTCGATCCGGCAGTCGTAAAATAAATCTTTCTAGACAAACTCGAATTCATATCCATAGTTGCCTGATATAATGAGGTACCAGTAACAGCTATTTTCCCACTCAACACTGGAGGAAGATTTAACCAAACGGATTTTTTGCTATTCTGGTAATCAGACACTAGCAGAGTATTATTTGTGATCCGTTTAGTCTAACAATGTCAGCCGGTGACACTGCGGACCACAATTCCGTTGACCATAAACCGGAAATGATTGCGTAATTTACGTTTTTCATCAAATATATAAATGGACTTTAATTCAGTGAAGAATTAATGTAATGGGAAAGCCGTTAACTGCATTTGGCTTACAATAGTTTTATTTATCTGAGATGTTGGTATTTTACCGTGACTCGTAGCAGTCGACTCTGATTACCAACTTTACATTTCTTCAACAAACATGTACAAACGGCCTTGAACTGAATGTAGGATAAATTTTATGAGAAAGCTGATAAATATATTTCCTACAATTGTATTATTTCTCAGAAATGTTGGTAGTTTTATTGCTGGTTGCCCTGCTGGGTGTGGCCCACGGTCAGGACGTCACCGTTCAGATGAAGCTTCTCCAGAGCCGTGGTAGCCAGTGGGAGGGAACGTTTGGATACACCCCTAAAGATGAGATTTACGGCTGGGCTCTTAAGATGCACTTCAGCATACCTGTCAGCAGTATTAGTGTAAATATTTCATTTTGAATTTATTTTTTAATTTGGGTTCCCGTCGTAAAAAGTCATTAAATTCACGCATCTGATGGTTGGCAAGACAGACTGATGAAGACAGTCCTTTAAACGTGATTGTCTAGAAAGCCGAATTTACATGATGCACAAAAATATCCAATGACTATTCCTGTTGCCCAAAGTGCGCCAGGTGACAAGAACCCCACATCTAGCCTTAGATCCAGGTAACGAAGATTAAACACACTTTTAACATATAATTATGTGTTGGCAATTTGGCACGCGAACGTTGGTCAGTAGTAACCGGATCGGACTTTTGATCTTCTTTGATGTACCGCTATAAGTTCGAGTCTCAGGTATATGAGGGTGTCACACGAAGTGGTTGTGGAATTTACAAGGGTGGTTTTTCCTAGGTTTCCTCTCTGCATACCATCGTATTAAATTACGACAAATGCAGCAATGGACAAATGCCCTTTAGCGTAGGCCTAAAGCTTAATCCCAATCAAACAAACTGGTTTTTTATTTATCAAAACACAGATAAATTGAACACTTTACGGATAAATGCTGCGTCTTATTATTGCTCTTTTAACCTTAAGATTAACTTACCTTATGCCTATGCACTTAATTACTAACAACGAAGTTCACTATAATTTAGTACCTGCATTGCCTACCATGCATATTGTCATTAATTTATCTAAATCAGTATTCTTATCTTTACTCGAGAATATATAAGATCCTTTTTTAAAACATATCGTATGACGTGATTTATCGCAAATTCGCCAACTTCACCGAGTCAGGGTGATTATTCTATTGAAATATATTCTTAATAGTAAACAGCTCCTTTTACCTAAATTTAACAATGTGTTATAGCAATATGACGGTGACTGGCTACTGAAGGACCCAAAAGGGCACGACTTCATTTTGGTTAATAAACAAGCCAAGGGAATTCACCCTGGTGGCACACCGTTTGAGATTAGAATGAGTGGGAATTTCGAAGGTGATGGCCCACCCACGGCTATTGGCATCTTCATGGATGTGACTAACAATCATCAAACCTTACCACCGCTGAATGTCACTACACCAGGTGAGTAGGCCTACTATAGCTGACAAAATCCCGAGCGATATGTTAATCAGTCACTCCTTGATTCGTTTCATGGGTACTGACTTTTACGCAAAGATCTAGTGTTCAATTTCTGTTCCAGCGGCAATACGATTCAGATTTAATCTTTCAATAGCCTTTAAAGATACGTCAGGGCACCGTACCGTTTGCTAGAAGCCGGCCATAAAATAACAAATCCATGTAGAGTATATCCATATTTTCCTTGCACAGGTCCCGAATTGTTTTGAAAATGATGCCAGAGATTTTCCGAGCTCTCATGAATTGGCAAAGAGAAGAAGCACAAAACCAATACTTCAAACCTTAATAAAATCGACTTAGGACCGGGACCCTTTCTGAAAGATTTCATATTGGTGGATAATTCACCAGGATAAAAAAGAAGGAAAGCATGCACATAATTCTTTTCACAGATATTTGTTTTTTTAATCTACGTTAGGCATATACGTTTAACACAATGACTGATAAAGTTCAACGACAATCTTTAAAAAAAATTCTCCGATGCTGCATGCTTTCATGGCCACTCATGTAGCAGAAAGAGATTGACGAAAGAGTTGCCTGGCTGTATTAGATCAAGGTATACGTCGTATGTTTGTTATTCTGTTGAGGATTGTCGGCACAATAGAGGAACGAACCCACTCTCGACGTTCCTGGCAACCATCAATGCGATACAGGACCATCAAAGACGCAATGCAGCACAAAGGCAGTACCAACAAACCCACTCCGTGTTGCCCCTTTGCTCAGAGAGCACGAGGGCTGCGGAAAACTTCAACCGTGCCGACAGCTGAATTACCTTTAAATTGCACAAGGTGACTGTGTTTGCCACCGATACAACGAAATAGATCTTTTCAAGCGGAAACATTGTTATAAACTTAGTCACTTGGAATAAAGATTATATCTATAGCTATCTCCTTATATTCAGCCATCGCTTATTCCACGTTTCGTTTAAAACTTTATTCCCGCAATGGCGATCCAAACTGTTCCAAGCTATCCCAACACCAGACTTTAAGGCGCACCGTGATTGGAATAACCACCAATATCCACCCATCTTCCCAGCGAGTACAACAAGTACACCCACACTGATTCAGCCACAAAAATGGCGATGGCTCTCAAAACGGGTCAAAATATCGGACCATCCTGGCACTTACAAGGATAGTCAGGATGGCTATATGTTTAATTTCCGACATGTTGAAAAGAAATATCGATAAACAGACTATGGATACAAAACATTGGGTATGTGATGTTACACATCTGATTTTTAGGTCAGAAGACAAAATATAATTACGACGAGGTGCTCATGAAATCCATGCTTTTCTACGCTGCGCAACGATCTGGAAAACTTCCGGCTGATAACCCAATCCCTTGGAGATATGATTCCGCCCTTACTGACGGCAAAGATGTAGGACATGATTTAACCGGGGGATGGTACGATGGTAAGTGGTACCTACATCAGAAAACAGAAACTCTATTGGAAAATGTTGGTCAATCACATATTTTGAAAATATGTTGAAAGAAAATAATTATAGCCTACCCAACTCTAGGAATCGAACTTTGGCTAAAGCGTCGGCACCAATAAGCAAAAGCTGTTTCTAGTATGTATACTACTGAACATTTCACTTTGTTACACTCTTTATTGGATAAAATAAGTCAACAGTAAATATTGTGCCTATACGTAAACACATCTGTTAAAGTTAAATACATTATTAAACATTTGGATAAGTAGTTGACAAGTGAGACTTTAGTCAGTTTAGTCAACCCATTCAGCGTAAACTAAGCATGTATATTTAACCTTGCCACTGCAGCCGGCGATCATGTGAAATTCGGCTTTCCAATGGCTAACACTGTTACAATTCTTACATGGGGACTTATCCAATGGAAAGACGCGTACGTAGCTGGCGGTAACCTTGATCGTATGTACGACTGCATCAAGTGGCCTCTCGATTACTTCATCAAAGCTCACACTGCACCTAATGAACTCTATGTCCAGGTAAGTCTATGGTAGGCAACACAATATGTGTTATCTGTTCTCATAGCATTTCACTGTACCGTACCAAAAGTTATTTCAAATGCTGCCAAAGCGATCTTGAGGAAAATATCCGTTATATCCGAAGTCTATCAAGCAGAAATATGAAACCAGCCATTACCCAGTCTCAACGACTAGGCCAGCGCTTATTGATGAAAGGCGTCCTCTAGCGGGAAATAGTTAGACATCAAAGAACATGAATAGGATGTGGAATCATGGGAAAATCATGCTAAAGCTTAATCGTATAAATTTCTACCGCTTGGCAAAGATTATTTTTTACCTATAAGGCGTCAGTAGATTCTGACATTAAATCTGCGCGAAACGAACGAAATATACCACATTTCTTGGGCAATGAGTCATATGGCACTATAAAAGTCCACTGAAAGTCACAATACCCTTGAGACTGGATATTGGCTGGTTTCATACTTCTACTTAATAGACATCTGGTAATATGTATATGGCGCTCAAAGAACCCTCAAAGATTCTCCAGTCATGGCTCTGGTGGAATCCGTAATGGTTCTGTATGGAACCCTCACAGCAACTGTTCCTAGTATTTCCCCCTTTCTTATTAGATCGAAGAACCGACATCTTCGTACTGGTTCCATACCGGTATAGAACCATCCTCTTTTCTTAAGAACGCTCAAAGAAACATTATTTATAAAAGTGTATGCATAGTAAATGCGTGTTTGGTTCGTTCCTCATGTCTATCATGTACCTCGATACTTACTAGTACAGTTTATTATTATTTTATATCGTATGAAAGTTATTGTTGTCGGCAACAGGCTCTAAAGGACGCATTCGTCCATACTTATAAGGGCAAAATACGTTTGGCAACTGTATATTTTAGCGCAAGATACTTGGGTTGCACTGCAGTAGCAAACATGTGAAACGACGTTACAGTAGATTTCCAAACGAACAGCTAGATAAGTTATCACTGTGTTATAATCAGATTTATGGGTGGATATAATAATTCGTCATTTAAACCTAAGGTGCGCTATGACAACTCGTAACCTTAAACGCTTCAATTCGACGTTTACTATCCGAAGCTAATATCGGATGTAATATAGGCGGGTTGTTCATTAACCACTTAATATATGCTGACGACATGTGTTTAATTTGTCCATCTGCTAAAGCTCTACAAACATTATTACGCATTTGTGAGTCTTTTTCAGTTGAGCA
>JARDVA010396093.1:0-10557 GCA_030265315.1 Mopalia swanii | reverse complement strand
CAAAGGTCTGTAAGTATTATTTGTTATTATATGATGTAGTCTCTCAAAGGTCTGTAAGTATTATTTGTTATTATATGTTGTAGTCTCTCAAAGGTCTGTAAGTATTATTTGGTATTATATGTTATTTCCTTGAGTAAGTAAAACTTCGTTCAATCCACCAAGCATATTTTGTGTTACTTGATTTGATTTAATTGATCCACGGCACACTGCTACACTGGGTATTTGTAGATTAATTCGGATAATCACATATTGTGAATAAGTTAAATTAGGGGCTTCATAACACTATATCATATTATGCAAATAGGTTAACAGTAAACATTTGGACTATTCACCATTCGAACGACAGTGAACGAATAAAGATTCAGTAAAACGTGGAACTATGGACAATTCAGACTCACTCATATTGAGCGAATCTTCAAACTATGGACAATTCAGACTATATCATATTGAGCGAATCTTCAAACTATGGACCATTCAGGCTATATCATATTGAGCGAATCTTCAAACTATGGACAATTCAGACTATATCATATTGACCGAATCTTCAAATTATGGACCATTCAGGCTATATCATATTGAGCGAATCTTCAAACTATAGACAATTCAGACTATATCATATTGTGCAAATCTCCAAACTATGGACAATTCAGACTATATCATATTGTGCAAATCTCCAAACTATGGACAATTCAGGCTATATCATATTGAGCGAATCTTCAAACTATGGACAATACAGACTATATCATATTGAGTGAATCTTCAAACTATGGACAATTCAGACTATATCATATTGAGCGAATCTTCAAACCAAGGACAATTCAGACTATATCATATTGAGTGAATCTTCAAACTATGGACAATTCAGACTATATCATATTGAGCGAATCTTCAAACCAAGGACAATTCAGACTATATCATATTGAGTGAATCTTCAAACTATGGACAATTCAGGCTATATCACATTGAGCGAATCTTCAAACTATGTTCAATTCAGACTATATCATATCGAGCGAATCTTCAAACTATGGACAATTCAGGCTATATCACATTGAGCGAATCTTCAAACTATGGACAATTCAGACTATATCACATTGAGCGAATCTTCAAACTATGGACAATTCAGACTATCACATTGAGCGAATCTTCAAACTATGGACAATTCAGACTATATCATATTGAGCGAATCTTCAAACTATCGACAATTCAGACTATATCATATTGAGCGAATCTTCAAACTATGGACAATACAGACTATATCATATTGAGTGAATCTTCAAACTATGGACAATCCAGACTATATCACATTGAGCGAATCTTCAAACCAAGGACAATTCAGACTATATCATATTGAGCGAATCTTCAAACTATGTTAAATTCAGGCTATATCATATCGAGCGAATGTTCAAACTATGAACAATTCAGGCTATATCATATTGTGCGAATCGGTAAACAATAAACCTGTAAAACATTCATATTATGGCGAAATTGAGGTTGGTTGATGTTCTCCACTAATGAACCTTCCAACCAGTGAGTCTTCGGACCGCTGACAAGGTTGACCATTCGGCCATATTTCGCGTTACCAAGTTATCAGACCACTGACCACGTTGACCATACGGACTGTCTCTAACTTTGGTTCTTTAATGAACAACCAAACCATATAATAAACCATCGCATTATGAACAGGTTGAACAAGTCGAGAACGCTAATGTAGGATTGGACTGGAAATTGATCGGGTGAGCAAAGAAACGTTTTACCAAATTGCAAGGTGTAGGCTATAATAAAAGATGTTTATTTCTCGTTATATATACACCACTGCCTTTGCCATGATTATTCCATATTATTTTCTAGAGTTTGAAGAATATATCAAAGAATCACTGATCACATTAAGAAAAGTTAAGATGACGACTATATGCTCTGAGAATAGAAAATTTAGATTGAAGCTGAATGCAGTGGGGATAAATGCTGAACTTTTTAAACTTTCAAAATGGCGACATGCCATCTACCCGTCGCCTACGCAACTATTTTATTATTTTAGTTTTTCATATCGCAGCTGAATGAAAAGATTCATATGAATCCGCTTTACTCAACAAAAAGCGACGCTGACCATTTCTCTGTGGTAGATTCGGTGTATTATCTGACGTCATCAAACCGGAAGAACACAGGTCGTCTCCAACTAGATCTTTCACTTGGAACTTCCGGTTCACGTGAGGAGAAACAAGGCTTTTCAAAGAAACACTTCGAGGAGATGATCTTTTCTTCACTATGGACGTCTCCCGCGATTTAATATCCCATTTGAGAGAAGTGAATCTGGAAAATCTCCGTGTGTTAGTTGTTGTCAGTGTTGTTGTAGAAGTCGTAGAGTCATTAGGCGGTCTGTATTTCAAAACAGGGCGCAATTCTATGGAGCTTTGGTCGTGATGGACCTTGGACTGGCCGCTCGGTTGTGTTGAAAACTGGGTTGTCTTTGGTTTTGATTTTAATTTTCTACAGGGTAACAAGTTCCAGAGAAGGTTTCCACTAAAGGCTAGGTAAATCCATGGATTACAACAACTGTTTAAACTTGCCAGCAGTAACATTACCACAGCATAATCTGAAAAATAGGAAAAAAAAATAATTAGCATCGCCATTTACTTTCCTACGATTTGTAGGCTCAGACTAGCGCACGGAATCTAAAGCTGAATAAACAAAGGCTCCTATAACGTTATACCAGTTGTGTCCTTAATTTCACAAAGACGTGATACAAGCTACAGCCACTTGTTTGTTTACAATCTGGACGACAAAGCAAAAAAAAAAGAAAGATACAAAAAAAAAGAGGAAGACAAAGGTCAACGAACACATGGACTGTAGGCACCGGGGCGGGTAGAAATTGACGAGAAAAAAAGAGATTAAAAAAAAGGAAGGAAACACAAAATATAAAAAAAAGAAATTCATGTCCCCTATGAGCCGTCGTAGGCACAAGACAGTCGGCAATATTTAACGATTTTTTTAAACTTAGTATTTCTACTCTGTTACAGGTTTTTGGTGCGCATCGTCGGCTACCTACCTAGAAGAAATTTATGTGTGGACAAGAGTTTTATTCACCTGTTTTATAGCCTATTTTCGAACCAGTAGGCATTTTTGTGATACACCATAGGGTGGAAAATCAATTTCTGTGTGTATTTAAATTGCAAACTGGTGTAATGAACATAAATGCTGTGTACAATATAGGCCTACTCCTCGACGAGCCATGCAGTGTCGCCTTTAACGACTTTAGAATGGGCCTGTTTTAGTCGAAAAATCATTATAAAGCAGGTGTTTTCGAACGGGAAAAAAGCTGTCATCAATTGGCTGTTATGTCAATAAAGCGTAAGACAGCATTGACGATACCTGGATCTACCTACTTCAGAATACACCAGGAAGGCAGGCCTGGGTATACGAGCAACATGTTCAAGTCTATAACGACAAGGCCGCTAGGATCCACTATAGTTATGGACCGATGATTCCTAGTTTCTTGTAGTGTGCTCAGATTTGCTATCTCGTCACGTGTGCAACTTTGAAATACTACTGGTAGAGAAACTCAGAACGTTTAGGTTTGTTTGTTTGTTTGATTGGGGTTTAACGCTTGTACGCTATTTCGCTCATAAGACTGTGTGCCAGCTCAATGGGTGAAGGAAACCTCCCTCGACGCCACTCGTAAAACAAACAGACAAACACACGGAAGGCCTACCACAAGGCGTAATACACAGACATCATAAACACATCGGATTCTTTTTCACTAACAAATAAAAGCCTTCAATCTCTCTTTGCGAAAGAGTTCTCACTCTGTATATAGGCCTACATGTATATAATATACAAGTGATAGCCTTTCCGTTGTAGTTTGAGATTTTGTGTGCACCCGATTTCCATGGTCCTTTGTAGGCGAAACAGATTCTGACCTTGTAACTTTATCGTATGCCAGATGGTTGTGAACCAACAGAGGCGCATGGCGGCATGGGAATTAGTTAACAAGATTAATTACTAGTTTGTTACTACATTCAGCTTGACATCGAAAGCACTGGCTAACATGGTTAATAGTCTGCTGACTGAGCCAAAGAGGCCCACGATAGAATGTACCACATAGACTTGTATCTAGCTGGAAGACATCCGTTCTCGTTAGGTCTACCATACGACAGTCTCATCTTTCTTTCTCCATTAGAAGAAGAGATCGGAAATCAGCGACCGGAAAGTACTGTATCAAGGTGGTGTCGGCTTATTTGCCATGGAAATGCGACCTTGACTCTTAGCAAATGTCTCAACGACGCGCTTGCGTAGAGTAGATTTGAAAAGTAAAAAAAAAAAAAAAAAAAAAAGGCCTTTGGATGGGGAGAACTCGGGTTCCAGCGATGCTCACATTTTGACGTTAAGCAAAGAGATCAATGTTTAGTTTGTAAAATGACACCGTCATTAGAGATCAGGTGTGTTAAATACCCCGGTTGCTCGAAGTGCCTGGTTGCTCGAAGTGTTACTCAATTTTATTCACCATTAGATGACGTCACGCCGTTGTGGATCGGTCTCTAATCCGGTATTAACAATTTAATCCGGGGCTAGCGGCTTGTCGTCTTTCGAGCAACTAGCAACAGGCGAGTACAAACGTTTTTTAGTTTAGTTGATAAATTTGTTTTGGAGGAAGTTTTTGATTAGACTGGTTTCCAATCTTCACGTCTTCTAATCAAGAATGACGTCAGAGAATGTCAACCGGTAATGGTATAGGCGTAACGAGAACGGATGTCTCCCAGCTTAGTAGATACAAGTGTCTGGAATGGACCAATTTTCTACAAAGCAAAAGCTGTCTATGTCTTTCCACGAGACACTCATATATACACAAGAAGATCCTAAAAGAACTTTTTTTTTAGAATTCAGTTCACATCTTCGCCATCTTGGTTGTGCTAGTGTCAATTATTGTTGGAATACACCGCCGTCATATAAGTGAAATACCCTTAAGCACGACGTAAATACAAGTCAATCAATCTATTAATCAATGAATCATAATATTAATTTATTTGCAAAAACTTTAAATGGGCAGACATTTTGTTTACAGACTTACGTTTTTGTCCCATTGACTCGTCGTAAAGCCACCAGAGTTGAGATATAAAGAATGGCGACCAGCAAATAAGGTAGGCTAAAATAACCACGAAGGTCAACTTCACTGTTTTGATTTTAGCTCTGGAAAATCCACGGCAGGAATGGGTCCGGGGGTGCACATTATTTTTGTGAACTTTATTTGAAATTTCCTGAGATGAATTCAGAGAAGATGCCGTGCTCTTATACTGCACTTCGTGAATCGCTTTATGAAGGTTGTCCCCCCTTTGCTGCTTGGAGCGCAGCCACACAGTATAGCATATGGAACCGTAGGCGAATGTCAATATGACTAAAGGTACTATATATACAGCCACAGTGAACCAAGTAACGTACACGTTGACGAGCCATTCTGGATCGAATATCGCTAGACAATCCAGTTCCCCTGAAGCCAATGGGCTATATTGGAACAGGATTAACTGAGGTATACTTAGCGAGAAGGCGATGAAGTACGCCCCACCCACCATTAAATGAACACGTTTAGCTGTCCATGAGTGATTAGACAAGGGGAAACAAATTGCCCTGTAGCGATCCACGGCAGTCATCACGAGAACGTACGTAGACAGGTAAATCACGACTACCTGCATATATTTAACAAACCTACACAGCGAGTCATTGCCTTCAAATCGGTAGGTGATATCCAGAATTAATTGCGGCAGAACGTTAAATAAGGCCACCAGTAAATCAGCAATACTCAGATGCATAATGAATATATGCATTCTTGAAACATTGGTCCGTTTCCGGCTTAGAGCCAACAGAACGCATGCGTTACCAAACACAGCCAAAACTAAGATAATCCCAAGCACCGCAATTTCGATTTTTGCCAAGTCTTCATCCCGTGTCATTTTTGCTGTGGAATTCGGCAAAGTTCCGTTGTTAGTCCAAGTTTCATTGTTAGGCCAAGTTCTGGTATTAACCATGTTGTACTGTCCCTCGCTCCAAGAGCTTTGCTCGCTCGAAGCGTTACCGATAACAATGTACCCTTTGGGCAACGCCATCATTGGGCACTTGGTCTGGTCAACCGATAGTTATTAAAGGTAATGGCTTGTTAGGAATAAGATCGCAAGCCGCCGGCACATTTTGCACTCTTAACCATAATTCAGCTTATCAGCCTACATATTTTTAATGTAGAGAAATACACATTTGCTTGTCTACATATTCCTGTGTTGAATTCACTTGTTCGCGTTATAATGTAACATTATCCAAGATCCTTTTACAGAATGAGCACAGGGATTGTATACGGTAAATCACAGTATATTTTACGGTTGCTGCTTCCATGTTCTGGTAGGGTACTGGCGTCTTACAACAACTGCCATTCTTGTCTCAATTAATGCTGATCATAGATTTCCGATATTAGTGTCCCTAGAAACAAACAAAACAGAAAGTTGAAAATAAACCAACGAACATATAGCTATATAAAGCTAAGGACAGGAAATAAATTCAACAAATAATGTAAACCAACTTAATAAACAATGATTAAAACCCAATATTTATACTGTCAATGTGGTTAAGCTTTCAGACGAATCACAGTATGTTTCGTGCATATTCGCACCGTTCGTGATGCCACCATCTTTGCCGTTCAACACTGCGTGATTTCGGTTGTAAGCTGAAGATCAAAAGAAAAATTGACAAATAAATAGAATTTTTTTTTTACTTCTCAACACTGACTTTATAAGACTGTCACAGATCAAGGCAGACGGAAATTCAAATCTTCTTATAAGCACGGCTTCAAACGATCAGCTATCACAGGCTGGGTCTACATTAGGTATTGACAATTAACAAACACCTTCTTACAAAAAAGGCACAAAACAGTGTAAAATGAGTTGAATGAACGTGAGGTGGTTTAAGATTGCAAATTTACGTAAATACATTTTTTTTAAAAATTGTCCGGTCTAACTTAACTCTTATTACTGTCTGATGTTTGGTTAGTTGGTTGTTTGGTGATATTGGCGCATGCATCCTTATGGATATTCGCGCAATAACTAGTCGGTATATGGGTAATTCAGTTCACTGTCCGCTCTAAATAACTTGCTCGATTTTGTTTTGTCTTATCAAAACATTGTACCATTTTAAACAAGGCTTTTATAGGTACCGAGATAATAATGCACTTCTGTTATCATATTGAACAGGCCTGCGGCCGTGGCGTAGTGGTTAGCGAGCGCGATTAATCAAACAAACAAACAAACAAACATATTGAACGATCGTGACACTATAGATAAGCCAGCCATACCAACTGAGCCATAAACAAGTAAAGAGTGTTACTTCGTTGGATAAATAACATCCTACAGTGCTTGGTAAAGACAAAATGACAAGTCTGGGTACATACTACACCATAGCCGGGAGGTTGTAAGACAAAGCGCCCATGCAATGGGCATCATCACCAACTCACTCTCTGACACAGGTCTACAAGTATGCGAAGAAATTGAACGATTGGTTGGTTTAACGCCTTGCTTAAGGATATTTCATTTACATGACGGACGTGTATTCCAGCAATTATGGACACTCACACAACCAAGATGTGAAGCGTTTCCATAATGTTGGAAAGTTAATTTTCCTCAAGTGCTAAGTGAAGACAACATTGCTACTCTCCAAACAAACTGCACGCAGTCCGAGGGCTATCCGAATAAAAGTTACGCCTTAAATCAACATTGATGTAATGGCCTTTATCAAAGAATACCCTCGCCGAGGGTAAGTACTTATTTTGACGGGACTGAAAGAAAACTGAATTTTCAGAAAGTAGCACAAAGTAGCCCCAAATGATGTGTTTAGCAGGCAGCTATTACCATTTTGTTATAGATAACATAGAACAGACGTACCTAGATCGTTTCTAGAAAGTACCTTTAAGCTGTTGTACGGTTTCAGCCTTCCTGTAAATGTAACCCTAGCGCACCGGAAGGCTTATATTTACCGTTCCAGAATTCTGACCATGCCTTTATAGCTGTTGTTGAATACTAAAATTCCCTACTGTGTCATCGTGCCTAAAATTGACGGTTCATATGTGGGTGTAATTATACAGAAAAACACTTACAGAGCCAGGGCTATTATGAAGGGGGACATGTCGCTTCCATCTAAAAGGCAAACATGTGGGTGTGTATTTGTCAACTGGATTTCCAATTAACCCCCCTCAAACAAACACAGCAGAAAGGACAATTCGATAATGTAAGACAAAAGCTACATTAAGTTATGTTTAAATGATTGGGGTTTTACGCCATACTAAACACACTAAACCCCCATTACAGGACCGGATGACCCCAAGAATAGAAAGCACCAACGGCTTTGTGTTGCTCCTTAGCTTTGGGTTGATATCACCAGGGCAACATGAAGTTCCATCCAAGCTCCCACGCAACAGCAAAGTGCTTAAGCCAATACAGGTGCGGCGGTTTGATTTAAGGTAACGAACTTGCCGTTCCTCCGCCTCCGTTCTGTTCCATATCGACAATAAAAGTCCAAAGGTCAAGTTTTTGACAGACTTAAATTCTTAAGTTTGAATAATTTTTCCATGCTTTATAAAGCATTCTCTCGCCAACGCAAACAATATGTCTTTTCATAAGGAATCTGACAATGTTTTTATTAACATGGTTTTGTCCTTCATGGCATTATTATTTCCCGAAAGTAATCGGTTCAAGACTTCGGGAAAAGAAATTAAAATATTAATCTCTTCGGATGGCACAAACTATCATTGTGAAAATCGTGTCACTTATCAAAGATACTCTCTCTGAATCGACAAAGCTTTCATACAAAAAAGTTTAAAGAAATTCTGTGCATGGTTTTCTATGCTTACTTTTCCCCAACCGATGTGATGTCAGAACCAGTTGCTTCCGTATACAAGACACCGATACCTCTACAGAATCGTAATAGAAATGATGAACAATCGCATTCGAATATTTTTTTGTTTGTTTAATGTACCTCCTTACTTATGGCTACTTCACTCATTTAAAGGCGGCGGGTGGTTGGAGGGAGCTGCATGTTGCCCTGGTGCTCTCAGAGCTAAAGGGGAACAGGGAGTTGATCTGTTTGTGGCGTCTGTATTGTGTCCTGTTATTGTCCCGTCCTGTCTTTGTTTGTTGCCAGTGGTGTCGAGGGTGGTTTCTTTCACCCATTTATTTTATTGAACCCATTGGGCTGGCACGCTGTCATAAAAGTGAAATACCCTTGAGTACGACGTTAAACCCCAATCAAACAAACAGACATATAACGGCGTGACAGTAGGATAAGTGAATGAAATTAAAATATAACTTTAGCCCATACAAGTAATAGTTTAAATATAAATACAATTATCTCTAAAGTCAGTATAAAGTAAGACAAAAATATCGAAAACAGTATAAATGGAATTAAACTATGACTGTACCTGCTTTCATAGTTGAAGAACGTAACATCCGTCCCAGTTGTACCTTTCCGTAAGTAATATTCCTGCAAATAGTCGCGAAAATAACTCCATTGTGATGTGAAATATGGCTGTCTACGCCCACAGAAGGCATTATCACACACTTAGCCTTTCCGAAAACATCCCTAAGGAGTTCTCGCTAGTGTCGTTCAATGGCACTTGTACTTTTTACCCCCTGTCTCTGGCATGCTCCATCGACCCTTGAACACCGCGAAACCGATCCGCTTCCAAGGAACGCGTGTCGCGGTCTGGTATGCAACTCCGCGGCCACAGGGAATGCGAGTGGCTGCAGATCTGGGTTGGCTGGAGCGCTGTGCTCCGATCGATTATAGGCTAATGTGAAGATCAGCAGGTGCCCGCTTTTTGCTCAACTTTCATCCGACTTGAACAGAACATCATAATGCAAGAAGTGACGACAGGTTCACAGCGGTATGATACAATATCAATTTTAATCGGCTTATGTTTTTAGCACAAGACTTGAATTCCTGGCTTTATTGGATGATGCGCGGGTATGTGGTGAACGTCAAGCTTCGTTTTCGCCAATTTTGCAGATAAAGCGATGTTAACAACTAAAGGAATTAATAGTTCCTGGCTAAATTTAAAACAAAAAAGCTGGTTTATTATATAGCCATTGCAAAGGAAAATTCCAGTTAAAATTAAAGTTTTTAAAAATTATTTCTGGAATCTTTTCTCTGAACATTCGACTGGAGATATTGTTCGCCGCGCAAGAGTCGATGATAGTAGGTCAAGCACTTGCGCGATTTACGTTCAAATAACCTCTATTGGACATTATTTAAGAATGTTGCATGCAAAATGCACGAAGCAATTGGTTACTGTCTAAGTGAAATGCATCTATAATTTGAATTTAATTTAAAACTTTTTTTTGGATTAAATTGAAATGCACAATTTACTGAGTAATTCACATAGACTTCACTACTAAGGAAAAAAAAAACGCTGAGGAGACAAGTTAGTATTGGCATTGTTTGTTTGCGAATTCCATTGCTGTAAAAGGAAATTAATCATTTGTTTTTACCCAAATAAATCGATTAATGAATTCAGGTCTAATGAACCCTTTAGGC